>JAHQZX020000264.1:0-13905 GCA_019804575.2 Pseudotulostoma volvatum | reverse complement strand
CCAACAATTATGTAGAGTATCGTCAGCGCCGGCGTCGGCGCCTTAGAAATAAATACCGGAGTCCTCTTGTATATCAATCATTCTTCTGGATCTAACTATATGGGATGATGACTGGATTCGACAGCGGCTTCGGGATGCTGATTAGAAGGTCGTGCTTTATATACATACTAAATTAAATCAGGTTTTCGTGAGAGGAAATTTTGACGATTCTTCCATTGTAGAGATTTGCCTTGATAAATTCAGCGGAATGTAGAGTAGTGTAGGCAATCTTGAGGTCTCGCAGAACTACGCTAGACCTAAAATATGGGGGACAGGTTATCATTACCAACGAAATAGCTTTCCCATGAAGGGAACGAACTCGTTACATAGACAGGAACATTACGGACTCTGTAATCGGAGATGGTGCCGAATCGGGCGTTAGCCTGACGCCACCACGGGAACGCCTTGCCTATTCTGTTAAACTACCATTACACACCGTTGCAAAAGGTCTCTAATGACTAAACAGGAAATGTAAAGTAATTAATTACTACATTAGCCACACATAATCCTCCTCGCTGTCTCTCTAGCATGGCCCGTGTCATCTTTTTGATTGTTACAATTCTTCTGAGCCTCCATATTAAGCCTCTCAACATCAACGGCTCTCACCAGGTTTTGTGGAGCAATCGACCGTAGGTAGGCACGCTCTCGAGCTGTACCAGGATCATACAAATCATCTTCCGTGCCGCCTCCACGAGAAATACCCAGTTGTGTAGTTGACAAGTGCACTAAATCGTGGTTCCCACTAACATCGCACCTTGCTCCCTGCCTGACTATTGACTTGCGGAATTTGAACTTCTGGAGGTGGCGGCTCTGATGCTTTGCATCGGCGAGGCTGTGGGTCGCCGGCAGGCGGTACGATTTCAAAAGCAGCGGGTGCTGTAGATGAGGGCAGGTCAATAGCTTCATGCTCAAATAAGGACGGGTCCCGGTGCGTGCTCGATGAGCCTTGATTTTTACCATGGTCTTTACGAGTTCCCTTAGGCCTTCCCTTCCCTTTGACAACGGCCGGATTGAGTAGCATCCGACGACTGGCTTGTGGATCAGTAGCCCCGCGTACGTAGTACCAGTGTGGATTGATACCAGAGAGTCATAGAGCGCCGGGGTTAGCCATCAGAACCCGGATCTCGTGCTGACAGGGCAAGCCCATCGATGCGCGCAAGGTACATGTACAATCCATTATGTTTGGTACAGTACCGAGCTTGGTTGGAAGCTTCTGATTTTCACGCACTATTATCTGCAAAGCGTAGTTGTGAACATAAGATCGCACACCCATGAAGAACTCAGTATTAGTGTTGTGTTGGCCTCTAAGTACTTGGTTGTCAACCTTCTATCGGATATCTTGGTGTTGATCATGCCAGAATGCCGAGAGAGAATCAAATACTGCTTTATGGTCCCCCCTGCTATTCCGTAGGTACGCCTCGAGAAACCCGATTTTTATAAGGAGCCTGTTGACCCTGATGCCGATGGCAATGATACTGATATTGAGTATGAAGGAGGAAGGGGATAGGCTTGGTGAAGTAGGCAATGATGAGGTGTATGCTCGTTGTGGACCATGGAATGATCTTAGTCGGGTAGAGGACCCACACAACCTGGGGATCGAAATCTCGCCTGGTAGTTCGATTGGACACTACATGTTGGCCGCTATGGCGTTGATAGCAAGTTGATCAATGCGATGAAGGCTCAATCCCCTACCAATCAAGATATCCAAGACGCTCCTAACCCTGATTCTCTTAACGAACAACAACGGAAGCTGTATGGCGTGGTGACTGGCCACTATGCTGATGAGCTTTCAGGATGAAATCCTCGACAGTCACTGCTCAGCGTCTGGGAACAGGCAAAACATATGTCATTCTCCAGATTAGTTTGCGGCTGAAGGAATTGGCAAGGCGATATAACAAGTCGAATCCAGTTTTACGGTCGGCTCCAACTGGAGTAGCTTCCTCTGGTGCTCTTGGCTGTACAATCCATTTTCTTTTAAGCCTTCCCGGGAAGAATCGGTCCTCCGATCTGTCAAAAGCGACCCTTAAATCTTTGCAGCATACTTTTAAACACATCCAGTATTTCCTTATTAATAAGAAATCGATGGTAGATCTCAAGCAATTATCCTTGACCGAGGCCCGTTTGCAGCAGATCTTCGGTTCTCGCAGTTTGGAGCCATTTGGAGGCTTGAATATCTGTTGTGTGGTGGCTTCTACCAACTGCCCCCGTGGCTGGTGTAGCTCTGTATGAACGCCACCCAAAAAGCGAAGATCTTTATTTAATATCGGGACAATATCATATTGAGCCTACTCTCTCAGCTTATGCGTCAGCAAGGAGAAGATCCTGCTACTGTTCATTTTCGGGAGGTACCCACTAATCGAGGGTGAAGGCTCTTTAAGAGGAGGGCTGGCATTTGCTCTGCACCCGTGTAGGCCATGGGTCTTCTCTAGAAGGCGGGTCAGGGTTCCCGCGTCCGACATATCATATGGGCTTATGGTAGAGTTGATAGTTGATTCGTACGGTGGTCCGATATTTTCGGAAAATTCCGACTCTTTTCTAGGCTGCTATGTGCCGATATTTGCATCTACACATACTTTTATGTTGGGAAAGGCCCAGTATTCAAGGACCGAGTTTCCTGTACGGATTGGGTATGCCATTACAGTCTACAAAAGTCAGGGAATGACAAGGGATAAGATTGTTATTAGGTTGGTTGCCTAGCAAGAAGGACTTTGTGTTGGGGCTTTCCTATGTTGCGATTTCACGGGGGTGAAGAAGTGGTCTGGCCTGCTTTTTGAGGCAGAGTTTGATTATGAGAGGTTTGGTCACGCTATAATGATAGGATGAGAGACAGGGATATAGATTTGGCCGTTCGTAGCAAGCAAATGAATAAACAACTGGACAGCTCCGTCATTCCTTCCTTTCTCCGTCAAGCTAGTGCTTTTACCCCCCGAACGCACGTGACGGGTCCATCTTCAGTACTTGGATACCATCCTTCCTTGGAGGAAGAGCCTGGCGATTGATAGATAGTGACCAGCTGGAAAGGTTGTATTTCCGAGATCCAAGTTTTAGTATGGTACTAGAATACGATGCCTCGCTAGGTAGACAAAAGAGATCCCGTGGTTGAGTGTGATATTCTATGAATACAGTACTAGTAGTACATGACACATTCAGAGACTACGCCCGGTGACTCACTATCAAACCACGCATTATTGGTTCAATCTCCTATATACCCAGCTTATCTTCTTGTATGAAGGGCCTTCTGCATGGGCGCATTGTCTGCTCAGTGCAGAGAGCATCCGGTATCCAACCCTCTGTGGTGTCCCAGAGATTGCCCTTTCCCCTTTATACCACAACAGCCTTTCACCCAACGCCCCTCAATACTTATGACCCCACCATTTCCGGCAGTCGCCTTTTTTCCTGCACATCCTTGATAGACACGATGCCTAAGGAGAAGGTCTCCTTCAACCTTAAGACCCCGAAAGGGACGAAAGATTGGTCTGGTACAGATGCCCTTCTCCGCGATCGCATCTTTGCGACCATCACCGAAGTCTTCAAGCGTCATGGCGGGACCGCGCTCGACACCCCGGTCTTTGAGCTCCGCGAAATCCTCGCGGGCAAGTATGGGGAGGATTCGAAACTCATTTACGACTTGCAAGATCAGGGCGGTGAACTTTGCTCCCTCCGTTACGATTTGACTGTGCCATTTGCCCGATGGCTTGCGATGAATCCGGACGTGCGCAGCATAAAACGATATCACCTTGCCAAAGTCTATCGGAGAGACCAGCCCGCCGTGTCTAAGGGGCGCATGCGAGAATTTTATCAATGCGACTTTGACATAGCCGGAGCGAATTTTGACCCAATGGTTCCCGATGCTGAGGTCATTAAGATCGTGTCGGAAGTGTTTGAGGAACTTGGATGGAGTGACAGGTATTTGATAAAGATCAACCATCGCAAGATTCTAGATGGACTGTTCGAAGTTTGCGGCGTCCCGCAGGAAAAAATTCGACCGATATCGAGTGCCGTTGACAAGCTAGACAAACTCCCTTGGACAGAGGTCCGGAAAGAAATGGTCGAAGAGAAAGGGCTTGATGAGGCAGTCGCAAGCAAGATCGAAACCTATGTCGTCAGAAAAGGAGGACGAGACTTGTTGCAGGTACTTCTACAAGATGAGGCACTCGTGGCAAATTCATCCGCGAAGCAGGGTCTGGAAGATATAGGGTCCTTGATGGAGTATTTAGAAGCTTTTGGTGTACTAGACAAGATCAGTTTCGACCTATCACTAGCTCGTGGTTTGGATTACTATACTGGCGTCATCTACGAAGTCGTTACAGAGGGTTCTGCCCCAAGCATCGCAACATCTACACCAGAGGCACAGAACCTGCAAAAGGCAGGAAAGAAGGTTAAAGCAAAGGGCGAAAATATTGACGAGGAGGACCGATCGAATGATCCGTCTATAGGAGTCGGGAGTGTGGCTGCAGGTGGCCGCTACGATAATTTAGTGGGCATGTTTTCAAGCAAGGCTCAAATCCCTTGTGTTGGGATCTCCTTCGGTGTGGACCGCATATTCTCCATCACGAAAGCTCGCATGGAGCGTGAAAAGGGCGCAGAGGCCATTCGAGGCAGCGAGGTTGATGTCTATGTCATGGCTTTCGGTGGGAAAGGGTTTACTGGCTTGCTGAAGGAACGTATGCAGGTCTGTAAGGCTTTATGGGCTGCCGGTGTCAAGGTACGCAACTTTCCAAGAGACGATTTGAGAGATGACCAGCGAGACTGGGCGGCTAACACTGCCGTTCCTAGGCCGAATTCTCCTATAAGGTCAAGCCAAAACTCCCCGCACAATTCAAAGCGGCTGAATCTGGCGGTGTTCCTTTCGCCGTCATCCTAGGCGATGATGAACTCACCGCCGGTAAAGTTCGGATCAAAGCGATGGGTCTTGAAGAGGGCCACCCGGAGAAGGAGGGCGTGCTTGTGGACATCAAGACCATCCCGCACGAGGTCAAGACCCGGTTGGCGGCAAAGAACAACGCAACTAGCAGCATAACAGGATTAGAGACCCAGGTTCATACTTTGGCGGTTGAGGGAGATGGTCCTAAGACGGATAGCATCAACAATTGATTTATTACTTCTGTTTCTGTCTCCTCTGGGGTTCATCTTTGACTACTCTCCTCTCCTCTTCTTCTCACGCGGAATCTTTATGTTTATTGATACGAAATAGAGCTCCAAGCCTTCGGGCATGCATACCTACATATGCCTTCTTTCATTGATGAGCGAAAAGAATCGATCCAGAAGAAAGAGGAAACGACATGAAAGCGAAGACAAAACATAATAATCACTATAATTGAAAAGGGAATCAAAAAGAAAAGTTTTTTTTTTGAACACATCTTATTATTTTACCTACTACGCCTACTCCTACTATATAGTAGTCTCAGTACTCACAAGTTGGATGCTTGCTTACGTGCAATCGCTTGACTTCAAAAAGTGAGCCCCCCCTCAGGCAGACAAATTCCGACAAGAAGCGAGCAGCAATGAAGCACAATGCGGGGCGTTCCCCACAAGCCTCTATAACACTGTAGATCCCCCGAAGAGATGAGGAGGATCTTAATCAATGAGGGTCCGCTTAGGAGACTCAAGATACCGTACGGAGCACTACTGTGAATTAGGGGGTGGACAACACAGTTGTATTCACGGTGCTGTGTGGGATCGGACACTGTTCTCTTTTAAGGCTTGTGGGGAACGCCTCTCGCCCCCATCCCATTGTGCTTCATCTGCACGGGACTATATGAAGGGGCGGACCGGAGTTGCAAGGTGGTAAGCCGGGGATGGCATGTCAACTACATACGCCAGCAACTATGGTGGCCCGCAATCCTGCTACGGCGACAGAGGAGGGGGGTCCTTGTTGATGGAACCACGTTTCGTGCAAGTAAAGATGCCACCTGCTGGTTAGGGATATGGCTAGAGACAGGACTTAACTTTAAAAAGAAAACGCATTGTCAGACACGCCTTCGAAAAGCATATATGGCTGAGAAAAGGCTGCAATTCCTATGCCGGGAGCAGGGGCGATGGCCAGGGTTATAGTTCAAAGGTGGCAGCACAGGGTAGTGGCCTTGTTTGAAGGAGCTCGACAAACGGGCAGCAGCAGGTTAGGGCCCGCCTGGGGACAATACCAGGGCAGGTGGCACTATTTGCCCGTAGGGGCAAATGGCGGCCCTTAACCGACAGGCTACTATAGGGCAATTACCAGAATGTTTTAATCCACCCCCCAAGGCTCTCTCCTCGTTATTTTCGGAGAGGGGGAACCCCAGCCAGGGAACAGCCACCGGAGGACCGGATATCGGCAGAGCCAAACAGCCGGCCGAGGTCGCCGCTACAACATTTGGCATGACAAGTTCACCAAAACATGAACAATTGACCCATCTAATGGTTTTGAAAAGACTGTCAAAACACCTACATTAATATTCCCAGGTAAGATAAGAGTCTTGCCTACAGAGGACACTATCCGGGCCTGCCCAGGAGGCCTGCCGAACGATCGTTCTGTGATCCGGTAGCTCTCGACTCGAGAATGGAATGGACATACGGGCATACGGGGGCACAGGAGGGAGTCGCATGGAGGTTCTTTAATAATGTAGGGCTCGTGGCCCTTTAGTAGGACCGGAGGGAAAATGGCGCAATTTAAAATCCCTGAGATCAATACCCGGCCCATTGAATCCGATAACTCTTCTTAACCTTGTAGGACAGCGAAGCGTCGGGTTAGAATACTCGCGATAAGTCTCGAGAATGTGAGTTTCGAAAATGCGGGATTGGCTTCCAAGCCGCTTCCGAGATAAAAATTTCCAAAGATGATATTAATATTTTTTTTTTTTGTTTCGTTCCATCTCGAGGTCACATCTTGTATTTATCGATAAATATAATTCCACTTCCATCACACGTTGGAAACCCCTCCGCCTGGTGGAAGTGTAATGATTCAGACTCCGACACCATATGTAGAGAGGGGTTTCAGACATGCAAGAGATTGTCGTCATCCTGCGGACGTCGTCGATCTTTTTCATCTTCCTTCCCGGCTAGGGTTAAGGGGATCCCGGCCCACTCACATCCGAATGATTACCAGGTTATATTCGATATTATTTTTCCCACAACCGGCTCAGCTGGGCATGGGTTAGGCAATATCTATGGATTGGCATGCATGCATTCGGGACTCCACGCGGACTATTCTATAATGACAAATGCCGTAAAATTGACGACCGCATGTGGATTCGTGTTTGTCGTTACATGTGCACCACCTTTTCCCGTCCGGTATGATGCAGAATGCGGACGAATATGCTGCCAAGAACCTTACCGCCTTCCTTACTACCGTCCGTTACACATTATCGACAATACATAAAATGAACCGTTTAACTCCTGAGCTCTCCAGGTGCTATTATAGCGCAATATGCACAATAATAATCGTAGCCTGAGAATGATAGTTTGTTGCCGGCCGCTATGTAACAATATGTAACTATCATACTAGTAGTAACTTATAATAGGACTCGTGGGGAGTAATAATATATACAATAGAGCATGATGTAGTGGGTGAATGGTGAATCAAAGATTCAAATCCATCATAGATTCTCCTTTTTCCTTTTTTTTTTTTCTATAACATAGTACAACCAATACGTTAGTACTACATATACTCACATAGAGACTTTTACATACTTGCTGAAGTCCTATACGTACAGAGGTACTCTCTACTGTAAGGATCATGATACCGTATGAATAGTATGTAGCATGCATGCATGTACTGTACATATATAACGCTTATTATTAGTATACTGAAAGTTCTGAATCCATCCGTAGGTGCTACTAACTATTTGAGTTCCTAATGGATTCATGTCTTCCTGGATACTAGCAGATGAAACCCTCGGAGGATAAACCCGTGAGGATTGAATGTTTTTTTTTTTTAAAAAAAAAAGGCAAAAAGAGGAGAAAAGGAAAAGGTAGAGGGATAGTTTGTTTATATATCCACTCTTCTGCCTTCTTCCCTTCCTTTTTTTGTATCTAAACTTAAAAGGTTGGCAAGAGTAGTACAGCTAAGAGAATGGGATTCGGTTCTCCAATTAGCAATTATACATATGTGTATCGATGTAGGCTAACCTTCTGCTTGCCGCATTATGAAGGGCTTAGCAAAAGGTGCCTTATCGATGATGTCGAATCCCAAACTTCGAGCCCAAGCAATAGGGCCCTGACCCCGAATGTTGAATATCCTATGCAATAAATCGCAGACCGCCCCAACCTTAGTGTTGACAGCATACCGCTCAGAAGTGTAACGTTCTAGGCTGAGAAAATCACCAATGTCCATTCCGTGGCTGACGGCATATTCGATCACACTGGAAAGTGAAGCGATGTCACCCAGGCCTAGATTGAGTCCTTGCCCGGCTAGTGGATGAATAGCGTGAGCCGCGTCACCGACAAGGGCAACTCGGGGGGAGATATAACTCGAAGCATGGCGATAACGTAAAGGAAAGGAGGCAACGCTGTGTTCTTGGACCCCCGCTATTAGCGGTGGAACTTGTGGGGGCTGGGGAGTATGCTGGAGGCGCCATGAAAGCTCATCTTCATGTTGCGTGGATAAAGATGAAGACGTGCTGGACAGGGTGGAAGGGCTAATTGAGAACATATAATTTAGGTCAGCCATTGATAACCGGAATGCCGCATTGACCATTGCAGTGAACGCCTTCGGCGGCAGTAACTTGAGATATACCGCGTTTTCGATTGTGGTGGACCAAACGAGAGAAGCGTGATTATTGGGGAGCGGTAACAACGCAATGGGCCCTCCAAGGGAAGGTAGGAAGCGTTGGTACGCGGTCTTCTTTAGAGCTGAAGAAGACGCGTTCTCTGCCGCAGAAAGCGAAAGAGTGGCCACGACACCATGCCGATGATAATCCCAGCCATCGGCCACGATACTAGCGAAAGTGCGGACAGGGCTGTTGATCCCATCTGCTCCGATGAGTAAACGGGCCGCAATCTGGCGGGGAAGTTGAGGATCTGCTGCCGCGGAGGGAAGAAGGGAGAGTACGGGCCAGGTCAACAAGTTTGGTCCATCTACATGATCGACACCACTTTCGATCGATGTAACCGTCGTGCCGGAGAAGATTGTGAGACCTTCATCTCCGAGATCTTTGATCCGCAACAAGAGAGCACGAGCCAAGTTGGCATTCTCCGTCATGACTGCGACGGTCCGCAAGTCCTCGAACGGTGAAGATTCCATAGACCAGTCAAACGAGATTCGCGATCCCGTTTGACCGTCCCACACATGCATCTCCTGATATGGCTGAATCCTCGACGCATCCACATGTTGCCAGGCCCCAATTTTCTGTAGGAAGGAGATCGACGATGGTGTGATGCTGCTGCATCGGTTAGAGAACTGAGATGGCGTAGGGGCCCAGGAGTGTGTTTTGCGTAGATCCTGGCTCTCAATAAGTGCGACCCTGAGATTCGATGTCACTGGGGAGGCCCCTGGAACAAAATCAATGGGACTATCGACTTGAGATGGGGGGTAGTGGAATGAACTAGTTGCGTACTCAGAGCAGCCAGAAGACCCAAACCGGCGGGACCTCCTCCGACACAGACGACATCGTAAATGTCAGGGAGCTGAACCGATTGGGAAGTGAAGGGACTCTGCCCATATCGCAGTCCACGTCGACAAGAGGAACAAGCGTATGGACGGAAAGTCGGATATGCAAGGGGCCGCATTGTCACTCTCCGGTGGCCACCCTCATCTCGAAAGGGAGGGAGATTCTGAGAGGATTATGGGAGTCCGGTACTACTATAATCATCCATATGATAGATGTATATAGAATACATACTTGAAGAGGGAGATGTCACATGTGGAAGACAAACATGGCAGATTGTTCACCGCCCAGATCGTAATAGTAACATTGGGCAGTATTTAACCTTATCTTATGGGCTGATCAAGGGAGCGATGACGAGGGTTGCATGGCATACATGGTGCTGTATGGAATGCGCAGGATAGGAGTTTTTCATGCGCATATGCATCGTCTGCCCAATCCTTGACCAAGTTAAAATTAAAAAAAACTCGAAGTGGTAGGTTGTACCAGTATAATTCCCGGATCTCCTTCCGAGTCGATTCTCATCTATGGAATGCTGTATCTTATGGGCCATAATGGTAATTGGACACACTTCATGGTGATATCTTTGACCGAATCTGATCGCTGCAGCTATGTTTCCGCCATCCCAAACCTCCTGCTATCTTGTCAATACTAAGTGTAGTCTCAACGCATATGTTCTTATTCATTTTTCTCCCTGGGACTCTTGTACGAGGCTAGCTACCTCGCAGTAGCAGCCAATACCAGCTATATGCTTCGACAACACCTGGGTCCCGACTTCCCGGTTAAGGCAGCTAATTACTCCCTGCATGACTTAGGCGCAATTAATACTATTGTAACACGTTTATCATGGTTATTTTGATCTGCGTTTAAATTGGGCATTCACTGAACCATTAGTACCCGTTCATGCATTCCGAGAGGTGTCATGGGAACGTGTTATTGTTAATGTTGCTGTAAGTTCGGATCTCTCTCTTCGGGAATCATTCTTCGGGCGTTGACTTCATGTCATGTAAGCACACCCAGGCTAGAGTATCCTTGAGCCTGAACGTCGGGGATGCAGCTAGTGGAGAAGTTGGTTGAATCTGCCGGTTGGCTGCAGAGCATGGGTTGCAGATATCATATATAACTCTTCATTATTGGTATATTGGTATATGAATATTGATTTTGCTACAGCTTGGCTGCAATCATCTATAATTAATGAATTACCGATGTAGTCTAGCGTCCAATAAAAATGGGCCGATGGAACAGTAGCGGGTGGCGGCTGCGCCTCTCATATGCTATTTATATCCCAGACGCTAAGTCTGCCTGTACTCAGCCACCTAGAGGCAAACGCGTGCTACACATCTACTAGAGGCCCCTATCTCTTGAAATAATGTACTTGCTGGCTTTTGCCCCTATGCAGGTCTTCATTCTATTGGTGTGGTTGACTGTAACAGATGTTTTTTCAAATGGCCTCGGCTCAACGAATCGGCTCTCATATGTACACGAGATGCAGGCATCCCTCAGAGGGAGGCTCTCTCTTCTCACTGGTAGAATTCTTTCGTATTAATTAGAACATCCTCGCGGGTAAAGAGACTGCGCTTCTACGAATCCTCAATATAAAGGATTGAAGGAATCTCCATTTTGGTAACAGGCGCACGCTTGAAGGGTCTCCCATCTCCCTTAACGCTTCCCGTCAGTTGGACTTGGGGTCGTGATCCATATTACTCCTCTAGGTATTTAAATAAATACACTGCTATCACTGCTTAGGAGTCTCTGGGGCTAGTTTTGATATGAAACACAATATGCTTATTATTAGATTATCGCTTTCTTAGAACATGGGCCTCAGCACGCGAGAAGCGGCATTCTCCAGAACAAATTCGCGCCCAGACGCGCCCGTCTTGTTCCGTTCAAATTTTGCTGAACCAAAGTCATCCACGTCGGCGATTAGTCTGAGGTTGTCCATCGAGTATGATCACGAAACCTACCTCCAGTTGATTGCCGGTAACAAGGCAGCGGAGAAGACAGCGAACCAAATCTATTTAGAGGTGGGCTCCCAGTTATTGTTAATCCAATATTCGTATACATATCGGTATCCTTGTTCTTGATTTGCCGGGGATATATTAGACCTAGACAATTGAAATTTGGAGTTCATATCCTATCAATCTCTTTGCTTCCCGGTTTTTTTCTTCCTTTTCTCTTCGCCGAATAGCCAAACATCTCATCAAGTCTTCAACGACGTTTCATTTACATAACCCAAGCATTTGCCAATCAATTTGAATTATTTAGGAACGAGCTCGGCGCCTCCATCTCCGGTCACAAGACCCTGCTATTTCGGGCCCACAGTCCAGTCCCAGCTCCACGGATTTCGAATGCGTGGAGAAACAACTAAGACGAGATATCGCCTACGGGAGAGAAATGCATGTTAGCAAAAGCGCAAGGAAATGACCTTACCGAACAGAGACGTGATGATATCAACTAGATGTTCAATTCATAATATTTCGTTTCTCTCTTTTATCTATTATTCTTTTAAATATTCTTATTCACCCCGGTTATTCATTGCATGAATGCCCATGATATCACATTGGTTTTCCAGGTCTCTGCATAATTTGGTATGTACTATGTTGAACATACATGACATACCATTACCTGACGGTGTGATGATTAATGACAAGTACCTACTTAATTCTTTTATTTTCTATCCCTTTAAAATATGTATGAATCTTTAATGCCTATCTTTTCTTTCTCGTTTCTATGAGGCACCAAAACGGTTAAGCCCCAAACTCTAAAAATCAGGAAGGCAGTAATAATTTGAATTGACAACTTGACAATTGAATTATCAACCTGACAATTTAACTGGGGAGCAGCCCGGCTGCGCCAGCTTGCTAACGTTAGAAAGGCATCATCCCTGACCTGATGGTTATTATGACAAAAGAATCGGCAGCAAGGCATGAAGGATAGGGCCTGAGAGCTGATCAAGCAGCCAATTAATGATATTTGGACCCTTAAACGCTGTGCGCCCTGAAATAGGTTTAGATCACCCGGAACTTCGATTTTCCGTCCAAACTGTTGATGGCGTATGGCAACGCTTCTCAACACCATCCTTACGAAATCGCAATATTCGTCAGACCGGTTATAGAGAACTACTAGGAGAATAACTGGACTGGATAATTTGGCTTATAGAATAACTAGAAGCGAACCGAAGTCCGGTCAAGAATTGTCAATTTATCCAATCTTGAGATTCATATAATTAATTAATATTTTGATATATCAGAGAATAAACCTGCGGAGAAATTTTTTCAGTAAATCCTTTGGTTACAGCATAAGTCAGCCTGTAAGTTTGACCATTTTGTATGGGAACCCTTGAGTGATCCCTTACTACCCACCAACAAATGCACAGCTTTATCTCGGTTAGCGACCCAGGTGGTAGTAACTGAGATGGGTGTAACTTGGGGACACTGCGGAGTTAAACTGGTCCGAAAGCCATGATTTTGCAAACCACCACTCAGAATTTAGTACAGTGATCTTGTCTTGCCAGTGTCGAAAATATGGGCTGATAACCCGATATTAATCGCCGAGCCGGGACGTGAGGCGAGCCGGAAAATCAAACCTCAACTGCACTTTTACCATTCAACACAACGTATTTTTCAATTTCATACTGTTTAGATTTATTCTCTAAGCATAGTTTCTATGTATACGTCCTTGAATATCTTAATTTCAACGTGCTGATAGCTATGTATTTGTGCAAGAAGCCTGGTATTCGGTTATGGCTCGTGATGATCGTTAACTTGTCCTGGCCCTTCAGGCAAAAAGTATGGGTCTTCAACACTGAAAAGTTGTAGAAACTCAAAGGTTCAGCATTTCTCTTGATCTTAAGTATATAAGAATGATTAATTATGCGTTGTTGTTGATGCTATTTGATGTGGTTTTCACGGGGGCTGCTCTCGCGTCCGCCGGATTCCAAGGTGGTGAAGCATTACAACCTCGCTCCTTTTTCATAGGCTTCCCTCCTTACCCTTTTCCAGTTATTAGAGACTCCACCATATTATGGATATCGCTTCTCCAGAAACTCGCATAAAGTGCGCTATTCAAGGCTATCAGAATGGTCGTTATCCTTCCTTGAACGCTGCTGCGAGAGCATTGGAAGTCCCGCCCTCAACGCTCAAGCTGCAGCCAGGGAATCGGGAGTCTGTCACAATAATCGAATGTATCAGTGGTGGGGGAGACGTGCTTTCCCCGTTTATTATTTGGTCTGCAAAAGAACACCGCAACAACTGGATTCCTCTGTCGCTAGATAAATCTATGGATG
>JAHQZX020000263.1:0-13956 GCA_019804575.2 Pseudotulostoma volvatum | reverse complement strand
GAAGTTATGGTTGTTGGAAAATCTGGTTCTCCTTGGCTCGCTGAGCGGGGAGGCTCGCTGACCGGTGACCCACGTTAGTCATTAATTTAGCTATCCAATTGGTAGAAAGTCATTTTCCAATCACATGATTGACCGCCCGAGCCACTTAGACCATGTCCTTTTTTTAAAACTCTCAAATGTTCTTGCCCAATGCAGTTAACCCTGCCGATATCCTCTTTGTTATACTTCTTGATTGGCCCTTAAGATGGACTCTGGCAGGTAGGTGTACAAAAGCTCTCTCAGTTCAGTCTTACCTTTCAAAACCGGATGGCCTTTTTCTCCAAAGTCTTGCCTCGGACTAAACAAAACGTGTCAAATGCCCAAAAACGTGCCGCTAGTCGTACAGTCTTGGGAGACTTGGATCCCAATAATGTTCCTGCGACAAAACGATTTATGCCGGTACCTATAGCATCAAGTCTAAGGCCCCATAAACTTCAGAAAAAGTACCACTTCTACTAGTACTGTTACTGAAACGTGTGGAGATCACGTATCGATCGATCCAGAAACCCTCTCATTGTGTCGGCACCTATCGCATCAAGACCCAATTTCTAGCATGGAATGACAGTCAACAATCTCAAGGGACCCTCCGAACCCGTCGAGCTGCTAGAAGGGCTGGCAGGATTTCTACTCCCACACCTCAGCCACCTTGCATCCCTACTTCTCCGCGTTCGATACCTGAACCCTCTTTCTCTCTCCCCGATCTCGATATTCTAGGCTTATTATCTTCCCCACAGCCTTAGAGTCAGCTTAAAGATACTACTTTCATGCCTCTAGAAGACTGGAAGTTACTTGAGAACTTCCACCTTGAACTTGAAAAACACCAAATGGAATACTGTGAGAGGTGCAAAGAGAAATGGTTCGAAATGAGGCTTGGGTCCACAAGCTGTGGCCCGAGGCTATATGTTACCGATGTTGGAACAAGGACCGGGCAATACAGAGTAGTGGGGGTTTCTTCTTTTCGGCCGCTAACAACATGGTTCCGGGTGCAGTTCCACCCACTTTACCCGCTTTAAGAAGTGGAGGAGATGGTTATTGCTCGGGCACATGTACAGATGGTCATAAAGCGCTTTCGTGGTCATCAGTATCATTATTCAGGCCACTGTGTAAGCTTTATGCAAAAAATATTAAGCTCTTTGATGCACTGCCTCTCGTGCCTAAAGGTCTTACTCCGACCCAAAGACGCTAATAAAGAACCCCAGGTGTTACCGTCAATGTACTGTCGGCTCCAACTGGAGTAACTTCCTTTGGTATTCTTGGCTGTACAATCCATTCTCTTTTGAGCCTTTCCGTGAAGAATCGGTCCTCTGATCTGTCAAAAGTGACCCTGAAGTCTTTGTAGGATGCTTTCAAGCACATCCGGTATCTCATTGATAAGAGATCGATGGTCGATCTCAAGCAGTTGTCCTTGATCGAGGCCCGTTTGCAGCAGGTCTTCCCCTCTCACAGCTTAAAGCCATTTGGAGGCTTGAATATCCTGTTGTGTGGTGACTTTTACCAACTGCCCCCTGTGGCTGGTATAGCTCTGTATGCGTCAGCAAGGAGAAGATTCTCTTGCTGTTCATTTTCGGGAGGCACTCACTAATCTAAGGGTGAATACTCTTCGGCGTTTGCTCTACATCCGCATGGACCATGGGTTTTCTCTAGAGGCTGATTCCTTTTAGGATGCTTTGCGTGTTTACTTTACCAATGAAGAGGTCCAAGATTATAATCGTTGTCGACTCATTGACCTGCGGGCGCCTGTGGTCAAGGTTAAAGCAAGACATACTGACCCCGGAACAAGTCAAGCCTCTTCTGATGAGGCCGATGATCTTGATGCGGAGGTTTGCTTGTATATTGGTGCTAGGATCATGCTCTCTAAAAATCTCTGGACCCAGCATGGTTTAAGGTAACAGATGCTGACTTTACCACTAAACTAGACGCCCAAACGGCTTACTAGATGGCCTGCCAGGTCATCCAGTTAGCGTACTATGTGTCAGGTCCCCGACACATGGTTTCGTAAATGGTGCTATGGGTACTGTTAGGGATATCCTTTGGAAGACAGATCAGGATCCCGCGTCCGACATGCCATATGGGCTTATGGTAGAGCTTGATTCATACGGTGGTTAGATATTTTCGGACAATTCTGGCTCTTTTCTAGGCCGCTATATGCCGATACTTACATCTACACATATTCTTATGTTGGGAAAGGCCCAGTGTTCAAGGACCCAGTTTCCTGCGCAGATTGGGTACGCCATTACAGTCTACAAAAGTCCGGGAATGACAAGGGATAAGATTGTTATTAGGCTGCCTACCAAGAAAGACTTTGCGTTGGGGCTTTCCTATGTTGCGATTTCATGGAGTGAAGGAGTTGTCTGGCCTGCTTTTTAAGGCAGGGTTTGATTATGAAAGGTTTGGTTACACTATAAATGGTAGAATGAGAGACAAGGATATAGATTCGACCGTTCGTGGCAAGCAAATGATTGAATAAATAAATGGACAGTTTTTGGTAGCTGGGTTTTCCTAGGCCATCCATTTCCATGCGTCATCCTTCCTACTCTATCGTCAAGCTAGCGCTTTTACGACCCGAACGCACGTGGCGGGTCCATCTTTACACCTCCCATATTCACTTGCCTTTTTGGTCATATAGAGACGAACAAAGGTTGGGAAAAGCTCAGTCACCTTATTGTATAGTGGTATGTAGTCTGCGCACACAATATTAATGGCCCATGTATGATACTTACACCTTCTAATCTGCAATAATTGACCGCCACCATATGTGAACTCGGCTTAGACTGCTGGCCTTCCGGTCTTTAATTGGCCTTGGAAACAGTCCGTGCTGAGGTATTGATAATATTCATCTTGCCTCATTTTCGGGCTGAGGCGTTTATACTTCCCTTTTGAAACCCGTTGATCAAAGGTAGAAGGTTTTCTCAGCGTTGTTGGGGGGAATAAATCAGGGTCCAGAACATTGCCAGCAGCAGTCTTGTCAGTGGCATCTGCGGAGTTGGAGGAGTCCGTATACATTTCTATCCATGTAGCCTCAACACCCACTCCAACCTCTGCAACCCGTTAAGGGCACTTTTTCCAACATATTGAAGTAATCTAATTTGTGCTCGGGACTCGGAGTAACCGCTGCAGTATACACCGGAGATTGAACCGCGTGATACTTTGAAGCTTTGCCAAGCAGCTGTTAATGGATGTTGAAATATGTATTCATATCAGCTATAGCACATTCATGAGCGGACTTTTGAACAGCTTCCTTGGCTTTCTTTGTTGACTCTTTGGCCTTCTATATCTAGGACGCTAATTCAGTTGCTTGCTGAGAGGCATCCGTTAGTTCGGTACTATACTCCTCTTTTATCTCAAGTCCGCTGAGTAAAAAGTTCGAGAGCAACCAGTGCTTCTGTCAGAGTCAAAGATAGATAAAATAGTATCACAGCGCTCACCACCTAACAGGGTATTCTGTAGTCCTTGTTAACCTACTAGATACATACTACGCGTATGGAGTGGCTCTTGATGATGAGCCTATGATAGTTGACTCGTTCAGTAAAGCTTAGTATGGACAGATTGCGTTGCATGGGACATCTGTACCGTGACTAGTTATCTTAGTTGACCAGACCAGACTGACTAACTTAGTCAATGGGATGGGTTGACTAAACTATGTCCAGCACCATAACTCAATTGCTTCGAGTCCTATCATATATGTGTATATATTAATACAGTATCACTAATAACCATGATACTCTATATAGGCTAAGGCTGACAACGTAAGGACGGCATGTGTAAATCCCCATATTCATTCAAGTGGGAGCTGTGCGATCATATTATTTTCCAACCTCTGACCTATTCTCTATTTTTGCTGACCCCAAGGACAGGTCTTCATTAGCGTGCTCATCATGAAATTTCTAACTGGTCCGAACTGGAAAGGGCCGGCTTGTTTGTATCATTATTTCTATCTCAATGATCTAGAGGATTAGAGGCTTGGGCGGGGGATGGGATAGAGAGGGAAAGTCAACTGCATAAAATCAAAAGGTGTCAGTTCACAGTATATGTAATTTATGATCTTATTATTCTTCTGCTAACTACTAGTCCCAGTCATGTGACTTTGATCTAACAAAGAGGCGTTAGCTTTATCAGCACCGCCCTAGCTGGGGAGCTCTAGCTTACATATTCCAACCTTAAGAAGCCCGAGGTTCTTATTTAGTGTCCGGCAGTCACACTACGTTATGATTCCCACGGTGGTTCAGGGTCTTTTCTACTTAGCAGAAATAAATAATTCGTCTGCCCGCAGCTGCTGCCGTGCGATGGCCTCCTGTGGATTTACCGTTGTGTGAAAAGAATCAATAGAAACAGACTTAACGTTTGAAGAGCTGGAGGAAAATAAACCTGGGGTATTTTTTTTGTTGTTGTATTTATATTTTGCGCCTTTAAGCGGCCGAAAGGCCGCATAGGACGGTATTACTAATAAATTCGGGGGAAGGAGGGAGAGGCGAAGAGCCGGAAATCAACAAGAGATAGATTAGGTAATAAAGAAAATAAGTAAAAGGGAAAGGGAAAAAAAAAAAAGGATGTCGGGGAAGTTGACAAAAAGCTCACCCGACCGTGCTCGGGCTACGAAAATCCCCGAAAGGTACGAGATTTAGAGGTAGAAGGTTAGAGAGGCAGAAGGTTGGAGGTTTGGAAGTTGGAGGTAGGTTCGAGATTTTAGAGTGGGGGTTTTACAGACGAATTCCCGGGATTCGAACCCCGGACTTCCGCTTGCAGCGGTCCCTGCAGGAAAGATTGACAATTAACCGCTGTGCTAGTCACCCGGGTTATGGAATGGTATCACCAAAACTTGATCTTTATCTGGCCGCTGCATGCAAGTTTTGGGTCGGGCTGGTGCCTTATTAAGCAGGTACCAAACTATGGTCTCATCGTAGGCCAGATCTTGACTTTTATACCGCCGCCGTGGATCAATGATAGAATACTCACTCTAAGGCATGTGCCTACGTGTATATATATATATATGTGCACATTTCTTACGTTTGTGGGTGAGAGTTCAAAGAATGTTCCTTATCTTATTTGGGGATCTAGGATGTTTGATTGGAGGGGACGACAGATGGGAGATTAAAGAAAAATGAAAAGATACCGGTGCTTGATTATATACTATGCATTTAGTTACTGAAAAACTGGATGAACAGGTTACTAAACTAAACATAACTAGTATTGAAAAGGCCGAGGCTTGCATACATATGGCTTCGATGTAAGCTAGAGCGGCTTGAAGCGCTGCGGTGGTGGCTATTCTTGAATAAGCTACGACGCCTAGCTCTCGATTGTTTCTTCTCTACACTGGGCAACCGCAATCTCAACTTTGACTAGGTGTGTAAGGAATACCTCTAGCTTCTACGTGGCAACCCTCCAGTGCGAAATGCCTCCTGTTCCTTCCGCTCAATGTGCTTCCCCCTCTCGTTCGACCCAACTCTGTCGCTTCTAGTTTTACCAAGTTCGTGTGGATCAGGTTTTTCAGGGCCCGGCAAGGCTTCGTCTTCGTCTTCGCATCGGCCGGGCTGTGCATGAACACCCTCTTAAATTCAATGGATCCACAATTGCACTGGCGGACTTAAAACAACCTAACACTCACCCAAGCGCGTCAATGCAAAAACCTTCATGTTGTAGATCCCTCCAAGCCGACCGATCTTATAAGCTCCCGGGATAACCCGGAAAAACGTTGACAATATGTTGCAATGCAGGCAAGAGGAGCTTATTGTTGCCACGCCTCGTTCGATCTCTCATATGCAGCTCAGTGCACTAACCCACGCGATGAGGACAAACAAACGACTACATTGGTAACATGAAAACCCCCACCAAGGCCCCAACCTTCATTCCGCTGGACCCCAAGTCCCCCCAGCTCGTCACATTTACGGACTTATCGTTTGCGAACAGCCGCGACCTATCTTCCCAAATTGGTTTCGTCGTCATGCTCGCTGAGAGGGACGACAATGAAGAAGGAAGGACTATACAAAGTGAACATCATCCATTGGTCACCAATCAAATGCGAACACGTCACCCGCAGTGTACTAGCATCCGAACTATATGCAATGGCTCTTGGCTTCCATGCCACACTACTGTCGAATAATACCGTGGCAGTGATTGGTGGTCTCCGGTCTGCGGGTCAAGGATAATCTGTTATTCCTGTTCTGCAGATATACCTGAATTGGTTAGACGATCCCAAAGTAATCTATTATATAATCCATCACCTTAGTCACATAACTCTCATATTCCAGAACAGGACAACATAATAATTGCAGTAAAATTAGACATTAAATAGCAAAGCCTTGAAATTCCTATCTGGATTATGTAAGAAAATAAAGTAAAAAGAATCTGAGGAAAAGGGAATGTTTTGAATGTTACTAATAATCTGTTACGGTTTATTAGCCGCAGAAACACAAGCTACTATGGTCAATGAGCTTCAACGTGATTCCTCTATTCCCTCAACGACCGTCTGGGTGAGAACTGAAAGAGGTGTGGCAGAAAGTCAAATTGATCTGGTCACGAATATGTATGCTGCTAGAAACGCTTTACCTCGTTTCATTCCTCAAGGGTCTGAATCACTCATGAAGAGGCCGGCAGTGAACGTATGGTCAATGTTCTGGATCTCCATTATAGACTGCTAGAAAATTGTCGGTAGCTATTTAATCCAGCCCAGAATAATGACTGAATTGCCTGTGATGCCGCAACCAACCTAGCTCCCATTAATACCTTCAGAAGTTCTAATTAGCCAATATTGATCAACAATTCAGCGAATCGAACCGCACTTATTGTGATATTGGAAAAGAATTAGTGACCATGTATTAAGTACTAAGTAGATTACCTAAGGTAAGCATTGACGAATTGCGCAAAGAATCTGTCTAGTAATAGGTTTAGAAATCATAGTGGCTGTGGCATGTTCACACTATGTATAACGCTGACCTATTAATTACTCTAATTAGACCATAAGAATATCCTAGCTTCTATCAAAGATCATGGCATGTGCATGAGTTCTTACAATATGTATCATAGAACAAAATTTATAGGACGGTTCCAAGAAACGCTATCCGCTGCCTCGACATACTTGTGATGCGTAATGACTTAATAGCTTCGCTTTTTCCGTTTCAGGGTGTTCAGATTCTGCACGGCATCTCTAAAATCCCGGAATTCGGTGCACCACTTAGCTGAATTGGCTTAGCAGAATCCATGTTGTTATGATCAAGGAGGTCAAAAATTTTATAGGAAAACTTAGGGGAAATAGAGTTTGTGAACAAACGATGAAAGGGCAGGATGGGAAAGCGAAACCAAGGGCAAGGGCACAATAAGGAATGGCGATGGGAATAGGCTTCAAAGAAAACAAATTGACAGCAGTATAGGAAAGCGGCTAGGACTTTTAAAGGGCCCATTATGTGATTCCATGAATCCATCTCAACTTCTCATTCCTCCTTCCTTTTCGGTGACCGTGTCAGCGACTTTCGATTTGGCTTCGATCTGGCTTCGATCGTAATCGTAGAAGTAGACAGTAGCAATACTCTGTCTGGTAAACAGAAGCTCCAAACTTCTCCGATCGCATATCACATGTACTTCAGACTTCTCCCAGTCGTATTCAAGGTGCAGTCCCCAGGATGATCTCGTGTATATCGTATGGCTCAGATCGTTGTAGTTGTTCATACAGCATCGTACTGTTCAAGCTTTCCTCAACGGCCTAGGCATCACAAGGCTCCTGGGGATTGTTTGCGTAGTAAGACCGGCGTGGCCATCATCGTAGCAACATCAGATGAATGTCGTTATTCATCCATAACTTTACCACCTATTGCAACCACAATTGGATAGACATCGTTATCCATAATTTTGCCATTCTTTGTTAACCGGATCTAATCCTTGAGGCAATCAGGCCACACATCTTCGACTTCTAGACTTTCCGCGTGACTCTCCGCGGGTTGTCGCACTGCTTCGTATCTTCAGATTGGTGATAACTTTCATGCCCTCGAGGGCTGCCTTCATATCTTATTATAATGCTTCGTATGCCGTTGTATTTCACATCTATAATGTTGCCCAACTCAACTTTCTCCCAGTAACGGAGCCTAAAATCGATATAATAGCATCAATAATACATGAACTTTCCCCGACCGAGAGTAAGATTCTATGTAAGTAAGTTTCCAAGCTCTCAAATAGAAATCCTTCGCCAGTTCAGTCATGTCTCTCCTCTGTCATAGCGGCGACAGACAGTAAACAACTTTGATCCATTGGATTTAGGTAATGATGAAAATTCACAATACAATATCACATAAAATCTCCCTGACCAAGAGCAGAATTCTATGCAAGCAAGTTACCAAGCTCTCAATCGAAACTCTTCGCCAGTTCGGTCATGCTTTCCTTGTCACGGCGGTGATAGACAGTAAACAACTTTAATCCCATTGGATCCAGGCAATGATGAAGACTCACAATAAAAGATCACATAAACCTTCCCTGGCCAAGAGCAGAATTCTATGCAAGCAAGCTACCGAGCTCTCAATAGAAACTCTCCGCCAGTTTAGTCATGTCTCCTCTGTCACGGCGGCGACAGACAATAAACAACTTTGATCCCATTGGGTTCGGACAATGATGAAAGTTCATAATACCACATAGTAATGCTGATAGCTTTCGCATCATGTTCCTTGCAGTCATTATAGCGCGGGCGTATACAAGTAAATAACACATAAGTAAAAACGCAGGCATGGCCACGACTAGATAATAAACCATCTACTAGCAACCTCATAGATAGCCACGTTGCCAAGCCAGATCTTTTCCACCTTGTGGACAACGATAGACTCATCATAAGCAAAAACGACAAGGTCGCCATTCACTAACTTTAGCCACGAAGACAATAAAAACCACTGACTAGCTTCAATCACGAAGACAACAAAAACCACTCACGAGATTCAATCACGAAGAGAATAAAATGTCAAAGCCAATTTCCACAGGCAAGGTGCATTCCATGTTGTAGAACATAACGAATGACATGGCAAAAACTAACAGATCATTCTGATTCTAACTTGAACCCTCATTGCCCTATACGCAGAACGCATATACTCCTTCGTCTCTAGACTTAGTCACCTGAGACGGCAATCCTATTTCTGTTCCTCAGCATCACGAGCTATACTATGCCAATCGTGAAGAGGAACGATAAAGAAGAACGATAAAGAAGAACGATAAAGAAGAACGATAAAGAGGAATGATGTGGGGACAGCGTTGACGCGAATGGAAGACAGGAGACGGAGGGATGTGGATAGAAGAGGGTGTGGTATTAGGGAGGACGGACGAATGGCGCTGGCAAACGTATAAAGAGAACAAAAGGAAAAAGAAAATAGAGAGAAAAGGAAGAAAAAAAGAAATGATGAGAAAAGATTGATTGAATTGAATATAATATAGATGCATACATACTTATTCTATGTGAGCATATGTTTCTCACTCTTCACTGGAAAAAAAGAGGAAGGGTAAATGAATGAGATGAGACCAACTGTACATGCACATAAATTACTGGGTAGATAACGGGCTTGATGGAATAGAGCAAAGAAGTTGTAGATAGAGCATAAGCCGGCTTACCAATACAAATGAAAACACCTATGCTAGGTAGGTAAAGTAAATAAATAAGTACCAAAATAAAGAGATAGCGCATGAAGGAAGAGAACACTCTTCCATGGATAATAGTCAGCAGGGGCTCACTGGGATTTGAAGAATGGAGAAAAGAAAGTATAAATCATGGTATCTCTGTGGATGTCTAGGTATAACAAAGAAGAAATCACAGTGAATGACGATATGAAATACAACCGAGTAGCATATGTGGGCGAGAAAGCAGCACAAGCCATCCAGACCTAGCGTCTCCTAAGGTCTGGGGTGTGAAATCACAGATAGAAAAGAATTGTAACACGTCAAAAAAGAGAGGGATAAGAGAAATAACACAAATATTTGACACATCGTGCACATATGACCCCGAAGTCCCAATATCCGGATATCGATTCAATCTTTTCATCAGACCAACACAAAATGTATAAAAAGGAAAAAATCCTGCCCTTCGGTAATATTTTAGCTAGCCCATCATTTTCAGACCTAAATTTTCTTTCCCTTTGATGTTTTTGCACGCCTTGTAAACCTATTTCGCCGTTATCCGTTCCATGCATGTCGTGAGAGTCACCAAAAGCGATGAAAACATTAATTTTACATAGCAGCACCACTAGGCGTTCCATCTACGACGGTGTCGGAGAGGTTAATCAGAAGCTGGGCGAGACAACGCTTCGTGGCCGCATCATCGCGCAAGAGTGAGGAGAAGGTAGCATCGCGGAGCGGTTCGGGGAGACATTGGCGGAGAGCCTCACGGGCCCTGTTGTTGTCGCTGAGACTAGTATAATAAATCAGCAAACGGTGCATGAAAGCCGGAAAGAGCGGCACTCGCGTTGGGGATCGATGCCCAAGTAACTCACCGAAGGAAACAGCGGACAACGTGCTTGAGTAGCCTCACGGTCTGCTGTTCAACCAGTTGTGTGACCATGTTGCTCAAAACCGTCCCTACGGCATAGAATCTCTCATAAGTGGCACAAATATAACCAAGGCCGTCGTCATCGAGGAGAATTTTCTGCACAATGAAGATGGCCACCGTCTTGCTCAATTCGGAACCCGTCTCCATTATACGGAGACACAGGGGGATAATCTCAGTGGTAAGAAGGAAGTTGATTACATCAGGAGAATCATTCTTTACCAGGGCGCCGATGACGCCTAGGGAGGTAAGACGCAAATATTCGAAAGGGCGAGACTTAGAAGTCGTATTGAGGAAAGGATAGAGGAAAAGAGGGATGTGCGCTGCGAATGGATTGATTAATTGACTTAAGGAAGAGTAGAATGAAGACCAGGAGGTACGCACCATTGAGAAACAGAGCACGCGTCTCATTGTGAGAGGCGACGCACTGCAGCAAAGCAAGGGCATTGCAAACCCGGTTGGACGCCGCAGCAGTCAACTGAGAAGGATTCAATGATGGATAAACAGAGATTATTTCCTGTAACAACGCGGTCATGACGCCTGGGGGGACAGAGTTAATAAATAATTAGATGTTGTGGTCTCAGTAGCGATTGCTAACATCTGCCTGTCCATTATAGGGAAGCAATAAAAATGAAAGGGGGAAAGTCGGGTCAGAGAAAGAGTGGGACATACCAAAAGAATGCCAGATGACCAGAGCGAGTTCAGTCACTTGTTCTCTCTTTTTGCTAAGCTCCATGAGTGCCACCTCCCGCCGGTTTGGATCCAGAAGCTCGGCGACCCAGATGAACACCTTTCGATTCTCTTCGGGGATTCCGCCATCCATACCACCAACCGCAGTCAGCGCACCAGTCTCCGCCGGTATCCCGGCGCCAGCGACGGCGGATGCCTGGGATGGGTTTCCGGCCGTAGCCGCGCCATTCCCACCCAGGGCAATTCGATTGTAATGTTGCTGTTGAGCGGCGGCGACAGCCGCAGCAGCCTGAGCATGCTGTTGGGCCACAAGCGAAGAGTGTTGTGGTTGATGCTGAGGCTGGTGCTGCTGGTGGTGCTGAGGCTGGTGGTGTTGCTGCTGTTGTTGGTGCTGCAGCCAGGACGGTTCGGCCTGTGGATATTGGTGCTGGTGGGAGAAGACGTGCTGGCTTTGAGCCTGAAGCATGGCGAGAGGAGAAGTTGGGAGGATGATCGTAGCACGGGGCGTGCACTCAGGGGAATTGAAGCCCTGAGTGACTCGAACGGAAGAGAAAAGTTGGGATGTCTGATTTTACGATACCGATGAAGGTGAGCCGGAACGTAGGAGGTGGGATGTAGCTCAGCAGGTTTAAGACGTGGTGGTCGATTTGGTAGAACCTAGTAATTATTTAAGGTTCGAGTATTATAATAAGTAGTTAGGTTCACCTATAATAAGTTTTATTCAAGGCTTAGGTCGAAGATCAGTGAGCGATATGATTCGCTCGGAAAGAAACATCTTCGACAATGTCCACCTGGCAGGGTCAAGACGCACAGACGAAGTTTTTCCACAGCCTGAAGCTTGGGGCTGTTTCTCGTGATGGGGATTAATTTAGAAAAAGGTGTCCCTATACCGGAGAAAATTCTAGTAGCATCATTTTTAGTTACTACCCTAAGGATAGAATACTAAACTACGAGGGACTTGAAAGTCCCCTTACTAATGGGTACTACACAGGTATAGTAATTCTAATAATACTTATCTAGTCTAGGTACCCACTAACTAATACTGGTGCTATCTTAATACATGTATGTACGATGATAGCGTATTGATTAGTAATATGGTTCTCAGTAAGCTAGTCCTACGCATGTCTATATGGTGGGGAAGCCTTGAACCGGAGTAGATCGACCCCCAATTTCAACTAGCCATCAACCAACCACAACATTTAATATCTTGTATACGGAGCTGTTTTCTTATTATTTAATAGATATACTATTTGGAAATAGGCCGCTTTTTTGTAAGTTTAAGCCTTCAATGGCGGGTCAAAGTTGCATTTTTGGTAGGTCCGCCAATTTCTCACCACATTTCCGTAAATTACACATGTAATACGGATCACGTGTCAATAAATTACAGCAAATTCCCAGAAATTCCCAAATGAGGGGTTGCCCCACCACTTTGGCTTGTCACTAAATCTTCCGGTGACCTCTATATAGTCTATATAGGTACTCTATTTGTGAACTCTTTCGTACAATACTTATGGCCTTCCATGTAAAAATCCATGACAGCTTGACAGTGTTGGTTGAACGGAAGGAATGTCGCCGTAGGAATCTGGGCAAATGATTCTGCGCAGACTAATGATGCTGTACTCGCAGTTCTCACGGCAGTGATGTTTTGAGTGACACCATACTCGCTTGATAAAATTGTGCCCGCAATGGAACTTAGGGTAGAAGATTACCTCGTGCTCACGGGCTTCAATCGATTCCTGAAGTTGACCTTTCTGTTGTTGGAAATCCATCTCTGAAGGACTGTTTGCGCCTGGTCCAAGATTCATATTCAACACAAGTAATGCATCACCCGAAAAGGCGTTATGGCTACAGTGGCGGACATTCAAAAGCGGACCACCATACGTTATTCCTCCTTAGAACGTAGTGCTTTGCAAAATGGTTGTCCCACCGAACAAACTGGCTGCCGCCCAACCCCCCAGCGCAGGTCTCTTGTGGTTGCCCAACAAAACAGGCAACACAACCAATTCCTGAACTTATCCTCTGTTTCTACCGTATAAATATACTCTTTATCTCATAGCGCTATGCCTGGAAGGCTCCCAGATGACGTTCTCCACCGTATTCAAGTCCGCTTAGGCTGCGGCAAGCGTCCAAGTACAATAGCGAAGGCTATGCACGTATCTAAGAGGACAATAACACGTATCCGGCTATCTATTGACCTCTTTATCCAGCCATACCCACCTTCTACGGTTGTCCTGGGCCGTCCAAGGACTTTACTACCTGCGCAAGAAATGGTAATACCTGAACATTGCTCATTGCAGAAATGATATTGTATCTGACAGCTGTTGTATAGCGTTTACTCGAGTTCCTTGACGATAATCCCACAGCGTATCTTGACGAGATGCAGCAGTTTATATTCGATGAATATGAGTTAGAAACCATTGTTTCTACGATCTGCAGGACTTTGACTGGAGTAAAATGGTCGAGAAAAGCAGTGCAGGCACGAGCTGCTGAGAAGTGAGCCACTTCGGCGTGCCTGGCAAGGAATCCAGAAACAATACGAATGTGACCAGCTGGTATTCTTAGACGAGTCGGCTTCCAACTGGTGATAGAAAATATGGATGGTCTCCTCGGGGATTAATTTACCAGCAAGCACGTCCGTACAAGCGGTCTGAAAAGTGGAGCATCCTACCAGCTTTCACCCAGGATGGCTACTTGGACTGGATTGTATTCCAAGGCTCGATTACAAG
>JAHQZX020000262.1:0-13973 GCA_019804575.2 Pseudotulostoma volvatum | reverse complement strand
CATATAGATAGTGTAACTGCACTGGCCATGACGGCCGGATGGGAACAAGAGGCGTAGTAGCAGTATATATTGTGAATAAGGGTTTCAGTCTAACATGTGGCGGTCCGTGCGTTATTAATAAGCGCGACAACACCTGTTAGATTGTAGCAATAGCTCGCTAAACTGCCTTACATAAAAGAGGCTAGGACACCCTCTCTAGACACAAGAACAACATCACTTGATTTCATCGTTATCCTAAAAGATCATCCCACATCTGAATAAGCAGTAGAATCTGACAGATCCGAAACGCGAACACCCCCAGTTTTCACCTGACCACGCCGAGCTGCAATCCCATCCCCACACTCAAGGAATCGGTTAATTTGTCGCTACCTGTTAGATTGAATTAAGGTCTATTGTACGTCAGTGGCAACCTTGTTACAAAATACAAAATACTAAATAATAATAAAGGGGCAATCGCTGTTTGTTATGTTTTGCCGTGACACTCCGCTTTCATTGATGGGATTTACGAGCATTTATATAGATAGGGTGAGGGCCGTGTCTCCGATTTTCAGGAAAATCAAGACTTTGTTACTATTTTTGGGGTGTGTAGCGGGCTAAGCGCGGCAAAAATTTACAACGTTACGTTGTAAGTTGTTGTAAATTCTTCGGGAACAAGATTAGTTCGCGAACAGAACCCCTTTGTTCTTGTAAATTCGCGAACAGAGCCCCCCATTCTTGTAAATTTCCAACTTACAAGATCCGAACGCGAGCACGCATGCTTTCCGGGGGGGGGGTTTGGGTTGCTGCACAACCTACACCTCGCGGCTTACAAGTATTCAGCCTGTGCAGACCCCCTTGCCGCACCCCCCTTGCGGTGGGGTATTCGACTTTCAGCACGCATTTGGGGGTGCACTTTATGTTTTCCGCCGGTTGCACAGACGCGGCATGGCAGCCTTTCCTGTTTCTTGGTCCAGAACCCAGATTCTGGTGTCGTTGCTGAACGCCGCTTCAGTGACTTCTAGGAGTACATCCCCTTCGATTGTCACAAGGTCAGGCTGTATTTCTCCCCAACCCAATATGGACATCCGAGTGTTGAGGTTGTATATTTTCACCACCGCCCAGCTTTCATCCCTCTCGATTTCCCCACCCACCAAAGCGTTAGAAATTCTTTCTTTTTGCTGTAACAGGTCCTCGGCTGTGGTTTTAGCCTTCGGGACAATTGCGATGCCCGTGCGGACAGAGGGTACAGATTTGTAATGCGCACCCGCTAGGCCTTTATACAGGCCATAGAAATGTTGAGCGTACACCCAATATTGCGGCCTAGTCCATTATATAGCTTCGTGCATTACAAGATTCTACACTTGGGAGTGCGCCTCCGCTTAGTGCTGACGTTATCACGTCTGGGTTATTGCTTGTAGGGCAGTTGGCCTGGGCGCAGCGTGCTGCTTTGGCGTTGTCTTTGGTGCTGGGGTATCCGCTATGGGGCGTGGGATATGTGGGCTTCCCACATGCGAGGCAGCGCATGCTTTTATAAAGGCCTGCAGATCCTTGGCGACGCTGTGAACGACTCGGCCCCTTGCAGTCTGCCAGCGTTGCACTAACCAAGTCGTCCAAACGATTATAGAACTTCCTGAGAGAAGCCCTGACTCTTTCCCGCTCCGCCATGTCAGCTTGGAACAGCTGGTCGATGAAAGTGGACCCGGCTGCTCCCTCCAGAGGCGCGTTCATTGACCAGCTGTTCTAAGCTGACATGGCGGAGAGGGAAAAAACCGCAAGGGGACTAGGTCGTTCACCGCGTCGGACCTGCGGGCCTTTATGAAAGCATGCGTTGCCTCACATGTGGGAAGCCACATATTCCACTCCTCAGTAATGGATACCCCAACGCTGAAGACAATGCCAAAGTAGCGCACTGCGCCCAGGTTAGCTTCCTACAAGCAATAACATAGACAACGTCGGCGTTAGGCGGAGGTGCACCCCTGGGGAAGAACGCTCGACACCCAGCTGCTAGCTTCTATGACATACGCGGAGCTAGTGAAAGTCCCGGTTCCAGAAAGCCTTCCGAAGAAGCCGGCGCCACGGCCGGTAAGAAAACAGAAAGCTCAAATGAACAGGGTGTTTGTTAGGCTACCAAAAGACTCTCCTCTCTGGGCGGCGCACCCGTTTCACATCGTGGAGCTAATAGACAGTGTACTACTGCTTAGCAAGGGTGTAGGATTTATGTCTTCTGTCTGCACAGGCATTATAGTTACCTCGAAGGCTGGGACCACAGCGGAGGACCTGTTACAACAAAAAGAAAGAATTTCTAACGCTCTTGGTGGCGGGGAAAATAACAGCCTGACCTTCAGGGACGTGACAATCGAAGGGGATGTATTTCCCAGAAGTCACTGAAGCGTTCGGCACGACACCAGAATCTGGGCTCTGGATCAAGAAACAGGAAGGCTGCTATGTCGCATCTGTGTGACTGGCGCTCAAAGGAGAAAACATGAATTGCACCCCCAAGTGGGTAGTTGTCTTGGGCAACCGGCTGGAAGTTGAATACCCCACCGCCAGGGGCCTCAATGTAGGAAGTGCTGGGGTCTGCATAAGATGAATACTTGTAAAGCCGCACACGGGCGTAAGTTGTGCGACGACCCAAACCACGACACGCTCAAACACCCCGAGAGCATGCCACCTAAGTGCGTCAACTATGACGAACCGCATGCGGCAGACAGCCCGTCATGCCCTGAGATTGTTTGCGTTCAGGAACGCTGGGTTAGCCGAGAGGCGGAGGAGGATTCAGACGTATAGAAGGACCGGGGGGGCAGCCGAGCTAACAATGGGATACCAGGCGCAAAATAGCGGTATAGTGTGCGGCGACTTTAATCTACATCACAGGATTCGAAGGTGGACAGAGACAACCCAACAGCCGAACCACTTGGGAATTAGCTGTCGACCAGCCAGTGGTCTTGCTCACCGGTCCTCTTCTGCCAACGTGGAAAAAGGCGGTGCTCGACCCGACCATTGACGTTTAAGCAACATATCAAGCAAGCTTGCGGACGTGCGACGAAGGTTGTCAATTGGATGAAAAGTCTGGCCGGCTGCTACAAGGGGGCGCTACTCGCTGCTTACTACGGTTACCAGACCTGGTGGTCAAGCCCAGAGAGAGTAGCGACCTTGACTGCTGCGCTAGACAAGGTTGTTAGGGAGGCCATAAGGACTGCGCTCCCAGTGTTTCATATAACCCACCCCGTACCACCTGCTTGCGCATGCTGCGGGTATCCCGCCTATGAAGCATGTACTGGGCGACCTGCTGGACGGCGAAGCAACTTGGATGCCCTGGCTTGATCCGACACATATCTTACGCTTCTTCCGCTTTGACGGCAAGGTAGACCGGATCCTTGAGACGCTGCCCTGAGTCGATCCTGCCAGCACAATACCTCAGATACACTGGGCCTTGGCCCCTACCGCCTCCAGATAGGCCGCTCAACAAAGAAGCGGAGGCTGTTAGCACCGCATTCAGAAGTGTGGGTATACTCAGACGGCTCAAGCAACAAAGCGGAAAGTACAGGCGCTGGGCGGAGATACGCTGCTGTCCGAGGGCCGTAAGAACTGCGGTCAGTGGATAGAGGTCGTGGATGTAGAAGTGGAGACGGCCCTGGAGGCCGTTAATGTAGTAGTGAGCCACACGCCCCAAGGCGGCACAAACTTATGACTGTGCCTCGACAATAGGAGTGTGTGGTCGACAGGATCTACTCCGGAGAAAGTACGGCTAGCCCGTCACAGCTAACGGTGGACAAAATCCGAAGCTACTTTGCAGCTGGTGCCATGGCGTAGGCTGAGCGGTATAGGTCCCGGGACATACATCTATGCTAGGGAATGAGAGGGCGGATCTGCTGGCAAAGGAGGAGACGATCTAGCACGGGGGCGCGGGGAGCGCTGGATGCCTCTGGCTAGGGCAAGAAGGTGGAGGAAGGAGTGGTTTAGCTCAAAGTTCGCATCAAGGTGGAGAGGCCCCGGCACCTCAGAAGACAGAAGCACCAAAGCCTTGGAAGAATGGCGCTTACAAAGGGCTCAGTAGGACAAGTGTGGAGCAAGTCCTTGCTGCCAGGCCCGCACATGGCGATTTCGCCGAATACCATGAGCGGTTCGGCCATGAGATGGGGCTGAGCTTATGTGCAGTTGTGGCAGGAGGAAGTCCCCCTGTCACAGATAGACATGCACCAAGGGGGTTTCCGACTGAGCGAGAGCTTTGTGATGAAGTTCCTCACCACACATGGGACTCGAAGATAGCCTCTCTCGCGAGCAAGTGACAAGGGCCCCTCCCTGCAATGTACAGGGAAAGGAAACGACCCCAAACACGGAACAACTAGAGCGAGCACAGGTTAAACAAGCAAGTCAGCTACGAATGGACCCCGAACCCAAGAAAGAGGCCTCTCAACCCGAAGCCCCAAAGAGCTACGCTGAGATGGCTAGGAGGTGGCACCTACGAGCCTCCCAAAGGAAGCCGGCCCAATCGAATAGAGTATTCATAAGGCTGCCAGAAGACCCGGCCCTACGGTCTGTCCACCCGTTGTGCGTCGTAAAGACGATTAATAGCATCCTGCCGCTCGGAAAAGAAGTTGAGGTGGCCTCCTTCGTTCGAACTGGGATCACAGTCACACCGAAAGCCAGGACTACGGCGGAGGCTTTGTTGTCTGACAAGGGGAAAATTTCCCAAGCCCTTGGGAACGGACGAGTTGAGGGTGATGAGAAATGTGGTGGTTAAAGTGCACGACCTTCCAACGGGAATGGCAATTTTGAATGGGAAGAACAACTTATACCCCAGAGATGTCTCGATCAAAGGAGACGTCCTCCTAGACGTAACCGAAGCTTCCGGTGTAGGCCTGGTGACTATACGCTGGGCTAGAGCACCTATTCGTTTGGCTTCTCAGTCTGGGGGCTTGAGAGGGTAAATATTGCACTGAGGAGCCCAGGTTTCCCTTTTGTAGTTGAGTGGTTTAGTTTGATATTCTTTAGCGAATAAATCGAATAAGTAGAAGCACTTCCATGATCATACATCTAAGTTTACCTGCTTTTTGGACCATTCCCGCATGCCGCAAGGTTCTTGAAATAGTAGTATTAGTAGTGGAAGCAACAACATGAATTCACTCCAGATGAACCATGCCATCTCATCGAGATATAAATCAGGCTTCTCACGGAGGCGTCGAAAAAGCGCTGCTATTCTTGGGTTTGATAGAATTCGGTCTGTGCCTCCTAAAACTAGCAATCCTGACATGCAACCGTGGCGCTGGATTGTAGGCGTTGTACAGTGAACAACCCCCGGGCAATGTCCCCATTACTGTGATTTCTAGAGTATGAGCTCCCTGCGATTGCATTGATATGATACTTTGAAAGGTTGGGAGGCATACTGGGGCGGAACGTTTTATGGTTGATTATAAATGAGGTTGCCTCGGAAAAATGGCATGCAAGTGAAGTGCGCGCATTTTTCCGTCCGCAATTGCAAGAAGGCTGTATCAGTATCGGCCCACTACCTAACACCAATGCGGAAACGACGTGTATAACCCTCATCATACCGACAACCCATTTTAAATAAAAGTACATGGTTGAGTCGGAGTGGAATAACGGAGGGTGTTGTGTGCGAACACACATTAGCCCCGACCAAGAGGTTGTTACCAGCTTACATCTTACCCGGAAATACATCGTCGTTGCGTTCGACAATGGCACAATCCATGTTTACGATACCGATGGGGAAAATCTAAGGACGCTGCAAGGGCATGTGATGGGGGTTTGGACCACGGCCCTATGGGACGACCTGCTTGTCAGCGGGGGTTGTGACCGGGAAGTCCGAGTCTGGAATATGGCCACTGGGTAGGTAAACCGGCCCTCGAACTTGCTGTTTCATATCGGCTGACCCGCTGCTCTGTTTGTTAGTGCTTGCATTCACCTGCTACAGGGTCACACGTCCACGGTGCGATGCTTAGAAATGTCTAATGGGAACACTGCCATCTCAGGTTCAAGAGACACGACATTACGAATATGGGACCTTGAAGCTGGCATGTGCAGGAGCGTCCTCAAGGGCCACCACGCAAGTGTAAGGTGTCTTGGTATCCATAAAGACCTTGTCGTTTCTGGAAGCTACGATACGACTGCTCGTATCTGGAGCATTTCAGAAGGACGCTGTTTGCGGACCCTGTCAGGTCATTTCGGTCAAATCTATGCGATCGCTTTTGACGGAAAGAGAATTGCGACCAGCAGTTTAGACACAAGTGTCAGGATCTGGGATCCGCATACTGGTCAGTGTCACTCGGTCCTGAGTGGTCATACTTCTCTACCAGGTCAGTTACAGATGCGAGGTGATATCCTTGCTACAGGCGGCTCCGATGGATTGGTTTACGTCTGGTCATTAACTCAAATGGCACCAATATTCCGACTGGCAGCTCATGAGGACAGTGTGACCAGCCTCCAATTTGACAGCACTCGCATCGTGAGTGGAGGAAGTGATGGTCATATCAAGCTTTGGAGCCTTAAGAATGGCCAACAACTTCGGGAGCTATCTACTCCTGCCGAGGCTGTCTGGAAAGTCGCCTTTGAGGAGAAGAAGCTTGTCATCACGGCGCATCGATCTGGGCGTACTGTAATAGAGGTAAGCTCACATCGATTGATATTACAAATGTTTGCCCATTGTGGTTTCATTTCTCACTGCTTGCCGAGGTTGTCCGTCTATAGGTCTGGTCTTTCTCTTCGCCTCCTGAAGAGCTTTCCTGAGTTGTTTGCCGATTTTGGCAGCATCTATCCATCCACCTATCTAACCACTAGCGTGAATTGGCAGCTTTCCATAGCAATTCAATTTGGGAAGCTATTCAATCAACACCTATCTTAGCTATATAGCATTTTGAAATTCCAGTCAGTGTACGCAAGAAAGTTTAAAATATCTATCTGGGTACTTTGAGGAAAGGCCAGCGCCATGGGCGTGATTTTGGCGAACTCGTCTTTTGCATCATCATAGTTGCTAGGTTTGGAATAATCGATCATTTTATGGACAAATGTATCATCATATCACCGACAATATACTTCCTGTAATTCATATCCTAGCGGCTTTAAGATAAATGAAAATAGCCAGGCTATAGCTTTATACATTCCTCCAATGATTTGCATTATGTTACAAGGTTGACGAGGTTATGCTTTTGGTATTCACGATAGACAACTTTACATGTACGTACATACTTAGGTACGTACTCACTGGGTTCGCTAAACAATTCTTCAATCGGACCCTCCCAGATTTTGAGAATGCGGCGAAGATGACATCTGGTCTCAATCCATGGACCTGGCGGCAGGACCTCAGATAACAATAATTGCCTTCTTCCATCTATCTCAAAGGGTACCATAGTAGTACACGCGACTCGGCAAAGCATCAAAGAATTCCCCCTCAAAAGATCCCTAAGGTCAGGTAGACCCCTAGAGTCGATTATCTAAGAGATGTCGCGGGAATACACTGATGGGATAGCCCTGAAACCGATCAGTGACTGTGGTTACCCAGCGCAGGCACCGTGCTCAACGACGTGATGCTCAGTGACAAAATCAAGTTCTTCACTTGTCGCAGACCCCCCTCTCAGGCTCTATCGCACGATACAATCTATACAGCAGCTTCATCCTGGCAGCCAACGTTCTCTTAGCAGACCTAATTATTAGAGTCTACTCACGGTTCTATAACAAAAAGAGAAATGTATTCTTAATTCAAGTTGTTCTCATTGTTTTTCTGTCCTGTTCAATTGAACTAGATACATACTTCCTTTTACACCTGCTAATAGACCTCGCCACTTGTTGATTCCATGAGGTTCTTCAGAATTTCTAACATGTTACAGAACCATCTATCAATAATACCTTTGCCACAATGATCAGATAAAGAATGAAGTGTCATGATTGTTGTAGCAACATCAAGTCGTTATGCGTTAAACGAATCTTGCAATGAACTCTAACCAAGTTGGTAGATCTTGGAATAAGCATAGGGGAATTCTCTATATGGTGTGCAGAGAGTTGATGTTTTGACAAGGATTCCGAATGTTCAATTTTTCCGTGCCATCTCTCAGCTCGGATCTCGCTGGCTATTTCCGGCTCAGATATGTGACAAGTTTGGCGAATCTGGACTCTCGAATTGTCTTATCAAGGTAGGTAATAAAGGTCAGTTTCATTATCTTCACCCCTTAAAGTTCTAGTCATAATGGAAACAACTTTAGAGATTGATTGACCGATTTTGGATGAAAAAGGATTTAGTCTAGGAAGGGGAACGCAAATACTATTTGAAAGTGACTAGAACGTGACCCCGAGAGAAAAAGGTTCGGAGAACACCACATAGAGTTTTATACTTAGTATACGGCAAGAGGCCGGTTTGGGTAAGGTTAGAGAACCTCAACTTTCTTGTGAGTATACGGCTTATGGTTGTATTGTTTAACGTTTTTGAGCGGCTGAAAAGCTGTATAGGATGGTACTATTACTATCGTGGTAAAGAGATGAAAGAAGAAAAAAAGAACCTGTGCATCACGTGTCTTAGCGTAGCTATCCGTGCATGCGTATGGCGTAACTATGCTGTACATGTATAGTGAGGCCATACAACCACCCATTTCTCGTCACCCTCAACTTGTCCGTTCCCAAGGGATTCATCATACCCAGCAATGCTCTTTTTGCATTCCCGATTCTAATGGCTAGAATGCCCAGTGGGAAATCACGGTTCTATGTAGATTACCGAAAGTTGAACACAATCACCGAGAAGGATCATTATTCACTACCGTTGGTCGAGTTGATGAAGCGACTTAGCAGGGTGAAGATCTTTACAAAACTAGATATTCGATAGGGATTTCACCGTATTAGAGTCTAAGGATAAAAGGGGACATTTATTTGTGATTGGTGATCTGTATCATACACCGTAATCACATGTAATGGTAATAATACAACTAGGGCATTTTACGCTAGCGTGACCACTATACCATCTCTACTTAAGAGACGGAATGGTATATCAATGGGTGTGCAGCAAATGAGGTGGACCTGGTAACGAGTAATTGTAAATAAAATCCCTAAAGGCATTTAAAGGGTAAGTTATTGGAGGAATGAAAATTGTAGCCAAGCGAGAAGGGATTTCACCTTGAATGTCCTAAGTGACCTTGCGAGGAATACCGGGAGACAACAATGCAAAGAACGTATTAAGGGCAGAAGATGTGGCTCTTGCCGACAAAAAAGGAACCACAGTGAGAATTACATGCAGAAACGAATCTGCAACAATTGTGTTTGTCGGAAAGATTCCTGCCAATGTGACATTCAAGAGAAACTCTGCACATATTGTGAGAGGAGGCAGAAAAAAGGCTGCGAGAAGTGCGACGTAGTGCGGTTCAAGTGGTAAGTTTATCTTTTTTTACCATCTTCTTAATGAGCCTTTATTAATTCTATTCACCTCCTAGACTGCTGTGCTCATCGCCTTCTTTCCTTGAAGCCTCATTTCTTGTCATAGAAGGGCGAAGTTAGAGGAGGTGCTAGGAGGACAGCCTTACTCTCATCGTATCCTCTTCTACCCAAAGTTTCATTGTGGGTTGAATTACCTTGAATATTTTTGGTGCCACTCCAAACGCCATGAAAGAGCCTGCGATTATACTATCGAGGAATTGTGGAGTAATGTGACTATATCATTAGCATTTGTATGCGGTAAAAGCTATCTGACGGCTGTCCGAAAAGGATAGCGTCCGGATCAGGTGTGCATGAGGTGTTAGTCGGCAGAATGTATACCGCCTTATGACCGCCTTCTTGAAACGGTAGAGAAACTCAGATCATGTGCTATAAGCTTTTATTCTATATACACATCGTATTTGGGAGCCGCCTTTGTCTCCTAAGCCTGACCTAAGAGACAGTATTGACAAACTTCCCTCCAACTCAACGTTAACATCAACATCTTCTTGCCTTGTGGGCTGTTTAGGTTTATTCTTTGTAGGCTTCGGCTTTGGTTGCGACCTTTTTTGGGCTCTCCAATTACCATGTTGGGGTCGTTTTCGCCAAGCTGCCTTTGTAAGCTATCCCTTTCCCGCACAGCTTCATTGAGTTGACGTTCAAACTCCCGCCTTTACTTTTTTAGTGCATAGTCCACCTTTTTATCTGTTTGCTTCTTCTTATTATCTTCCTTCTGCAGTGTCTTTTTGACTTGAATTTCCTTCATCCGGGTAATCTTAGATGGCTGAAGATTAAGTGCCCGGTTCCCTCTTCTGACCGCAATTGCTGCATTAAATTCATGCCTTTTTGATGTTTTCTCTTTTCTTGATCTAGTTGATTGTACCGACACACTCGAATTTTGGCGACATGGAAAACAAAGTTCCGGACCATTTGTACTGCAGGCGGAATGCCCCGAATCGTCAGTTCATTAATATAATCAATAAGAACCCTTTCTTGGGCTGGCGACAGTTTACACTTGTTTAACCTGTCCGCCTCACGGTGGGGCATTTCTTTTGGCATTAAAGTTCCTTAAGAGTGTAGAGCGGTTGATATTCCATTTTTTAGCAGTGGGATCTCAAATCATTCAATGCCTTGTCAATCGGCCTCATTTTTGAAGTTACTGTGAGCGTGGCGATACGTGCATCTCGTAGTAGCCATGCACGTGACAGGGAATACGTTTATGCAATAGAATTAATATTGGATGTGCGCACTGCATTTTAATCACTGCGGGGAGCTGAACATTCTTATTATTAGCCTCCATGTTTTTACCTTGCACCTGTGACGTTTTCTCTGGCATGTATAGTAATCAATGAGGGCTCGGCATGCACCGCTAGCGGGAGCAACCCACTACTATATGGAATCCTCAGATATTGAATCTTATTATGCGCTTCTTTAGGGGACGTTTGGAAGAAGCTACCTATCATCTAAAGTACTGCCCCGGCAGACTGTTATTATCCTAGTACCATTATTCGCTACCCCGAGTTTCCCACTGTGAAGCCGACGATTATCCCGCGGAGAAGGCTAAGCCGCCTGAGATAGTCCTTTGATTAGATCCTATGAGATATGCAATTCCCGAAAGAGCATCCCGGAGCCGTCTCTTTCACGTCTCGCCCATCATAAGCATGCAAAGTTAGCAAAGTTTGGTCTGCTCTGAATGCAGCTTTGTAAAAAGAGGCTATTCTGAGATCTCTTTACAGGTGATCCTCTATTGGGCGGGCGAGGCAAAATGTTAAGGAGGCACAGAGGGGAAGAACAGAAAAGATGTTGGGAATTGGGAATCCGCTGATGCGGGGTGCTCGCATCATATAACAGGCCTTTTATGTTCCAGCAAGTTTAGGAAATGTGACTTCTAATAGTGAAATACCATTTGAGTTGTTTGTTGTTGGCTTTATAACTACTGCATTAGCACTCTTAGTAACTATCTCGGGGCTGTAGCTAGCGATAATGGTGCATACACCAGCTATGCAACAAACAATAGCTAATAATGAATGACTGGTGTAGTAGGGGAGTTAACGTCACTTATGCGATCGATGGCCAAGACCCAATATCTGGGGTCAAAAAGTGATGTAACGTGGCTAATCATTTGGACGGATTAATATTAAATCAGTGAAATTGGGCCTAGTTTCCACGTGATACCAGGTGCGCTTTCAAAACAACTTCACCACCAGACATCACATTGTCTTGTGAAAGGGCTCAAATTGTTCCGAAGAACCTCATATTTACTCAAGGAGCACCGGAATACATCTTTCAAATCTAAATCTCACAGTCCCCACCGTCAGGTAGGTGACAGGTCATACCACGTATAAATCGGTCAAGGATTCTCTGGACTTCAAAGTATGATATCCCGAGAACTGCTGTATTAGAGGATCTTATTGACCTATCACCTTTATTTATTTCTCATGATAAGAGCTTTTTTTTCCGCAAATGATGGGACCAAAAGGCAAATGAGGAATAATGGCTTCAAAGTTCATTCTACTGGTGTGGACTAGGAAAAATCTACTGTCACTATACCGAATGACTAGCATTAGGAACAGCTAAGAGAATCAGTTATACCACTTGAAGCTGTGGGATACCTTGAGTATGGCAAAGGAAGGATATTTGAATGGTGAAAAGCAAGCAATTTCTATCGCTGAAGTTCTGTACCCGGGATACTAATTCTTTTTCGAAAATGCGACTCTTACTCTGTCTATGCAGTGGATGTGCTTCTTGTCTCAAAAATGAATAAGAACGACAGTGGACAGTAGACATTCTTCCGAGACGGCTGGTATAAAGTTAGAGATACAACCAAATTGGAGTTACCACTATGGATCTTTGGCTATTGGCACTGCTCACATTTAGTGCCTTTAATGCAGTTTTTGCATTTTTATAATGCCTAACAAGCCTTTGTGATACTTGAGTCACAATCCTTTATTGGGCCACAAGCCGCTCTTGGAGTATATCGCCAATTGCTGCTCCAGGCGGCTACTAAGTATATAGCCAGACTTCATGGCGTAGAAGTGTGAAATTGCAGAGAAAATTGAGGCCTATCATCGAGCTCTCTCTTACCCAAAATTTCACTATGGGCTCAATCACATTGAATATTTCTAGGGCCACAGCAAGGGAGATGCTTGAGAAAATTACGATTACACTATTGTAGGATTACGGGCGAATGGACTCCCGATCGCATTTTGTATGTTAAAAGCTTTACTATACCGCAAACCATAACAGTTGCCTCTCTAAATGAAGCCAAGGGTAGATATCATATGGGTCTAGGAGTGGAAAAGCTTGACTTCTCACCAAAAGCTGCACCTTCCTGGTGACGATGGCTAGTCTCTGTGGTAGATATAGCGACCATTTGGTTGTGCCTGCAAGAACGACGCGCACAACAACCACAATCATCCGCACCGACTGAAGAAATTTTGCTCTTTCCTTCCCACGCGTCCTTGACTTGTTTTGTTTATGTTTACATCTTTCTTCACCCCCTCTTCATCCACCCAAACACCTCTCCATCTCCCAGCTTTCAACCGTGCTTCGTTACAAAGTGACTCAATATTTCTTGTCTCAACTTCATAAAAGTGTCTTGTTTTATGCGTTCGCAACTGGCTCTGGTGCCTTTGTTTACATTTTCTCATACTGAGGCTCGATATCCAGTGATCATTTTCATTGCTCCCCTATACCTTGCTTGAAAGAATCGTTCTCCGGCTATAAATCCCCAACCTCGTGCCACCACTGCAATTACTTGGGGCTTCCCAATTCTTTCAAAGTTCCTGTTTAGGCTTCTCAGCTTTCACTTTCGATTATCTTAAACCTTGCTCGATTTGATTTGAAAAGGTAATCTTTTGGACCCTGTCTGAATTCGAATTCATCAGATCTTCATAAGTTAAGCTCTTAGAGCTAATATCCAGCCTTTGGTTTCAACTAGGTCCCGGACGACAGAGAATCATGCAGACCCCCTTATTGCTGCTATCTCCGGGCAGCTCTGTATCCTCCCTATCTCCAGGCAGCTCCATGTCTCCTGTGTCTCTCCAGACCCATCGGGCGCCGTGTCGGCAGAAAACCACGGCAGACTGTCCAACAGTTAAGAAAGCCATAGGCCGTGGCAGAAAAAAACTCAGCAAAAGAGCCGTTTCTAAGCGACCTCCGCCTTCAAATGGGGAGTCCAGCCCTGCTGGCTCGGATGAAGCTCAAAGTGAGCCTACTGCTTCGGCATTTGCCAATCAGCTGTCAATTGAGAACGCCCAATGTGAACCTCCAAACCGTTTCTCCTCGAATGTCAAGAATATCACTGAGGATGGCTCACTGTCCATCATTTCTTTAGCATCGGGAATAAGCAATCAGGATAATATTCTACCGGCCCACAAGGGATTCCTAAATTCGCCAGCTGCAGTTTCTTCGAGCAACCAAGGCGATTCGACTGGTTCTGCCCCACAGGAAACCCCACAGCCAACAGGTCTTCCATCAATCGGTGCATCTGGTATAGACACTGTCTTGCATGAATATGATCATCTCAATGCTGTTGACTCTTCATCTCCCAGAGTTTCCGACGAAGCGGATTCTCCTTCAGCTTG
>JAHQZX020000261.1:0-13985 GCA_019804575.2 Pseudotulostoma volvatum | reverse complement strand
GGTACAACCAACTGTTGCCAATACTAGTAGCAACTTGGATGGTAGGAATATACCGGCAATTGGTTTGGAACAAGGAGTCTGGTACTGTCTTCCTTGAAGTTAAATTATTATTAATTTCGATCCCTATTACACAGGAGATATCCTACATGTATGCCCTTTAGTGCCACATGTAGAGCATGTTGGTGGCCGTCTAGTGCGAGGCGTTGGTTTTGGCTCAGGTGAAGAAAGTATGATACGGGTTCTTGCAAGCCCCGAGCAGGAGCAAGTACATGTTTACCACACTCGCATCTGAAATCTTCCCGCCTCTTAGGTATCGTGTAATGGTCAAAATTGAAGGGCTCGACATACATATGATGGGTAATCACAGAAAGATGATATATAATTAACATTCTATGATTAAGGCTCTATAGAGGTCGAAGTCAACTTTAGAGGTGGGGCTCTGAGAATTTTAACTTTTCGCGTACCGTAGTTGATCTAGACCGGCGTTCGGTTTGCAGGCAGCTTCAACGAAATAATACACCGCAAACAAGCACAACAACCACTATTGCTATACCTAGAACCTTACAACAAGAATGCTATCTATTAAGTTTCTCCTCATCGCTCTGGCAACTGCTTAAGGTTAAACGGCTTTTTATAGTTCGCTGGTCTTTGTTGAGCAGCTGCCACCTCCTGGAGATGATATCTCACACTCCTATACGGCGTGAGAGTTAGAGGCGTGTTTGAGCATCCAGCATCGGCAACATAGTGGGATATGAGCGCCATCTAGTGCTCCTATGTAGTCAACAAATACGGCCACTTGTCGCAATTTTGGATTGCATCCGGAGTCTGATTTGGTGGGGGCATGACAATATGTTTATGGAGGATAAGGAGAGCATGCAGCACTTCATGGAAGGTACTTCTTATAGTTAGTGATTTTTTGTCATCGTAGACCACTACATAATAATAATTGATCACGTACTAATGGATAGTATCTGCAGAATGCTTGGAACAGCTCTGCGCTGGCACGGAAAGAGCCTCCTTGACAAACAATCCATAGGAAGATGAAGAGCTTCTCTGCAGTCTTTAACTTTAACAACCCATCTTTCAGGTCAGTATGCTCGGGAAGCTAGTCTAAGAGCTCCGTAAAGAAACTCAGCGGAAGACGTATCACATCTTGGATACGCTCCGGGTGTCCATCAAGCAGCCGTTGTACCCACTGGGAGCCCCTACTCCTATCTGTACGCTTGGTCCGAATGCCTTCTAGCTGTTCAGCCACAAACTCTAGTAGTTGGAGAAAATGTTACAAGCGGGAATAACGAAAGATTCCAGGAGGCTATCTAGCTGCCTATCTTCAGGGCGATCCATCATGGGCATGAATTATTAGAGGCTATGATGGCAGCTGTTCGCGATCGCGTACATTTGGAGATTTCTCCATAAGGGATATTTTGCTCCAAGCAACATTTTGGACTTGGCCATTGATTTTGGCGCTAAACAGGGGATAAAAGTCTAATTTCGGGATTTTGGATCCACCCTAAACCTTCTGTCTCGAGTACGAGCCGAAGTTGGAGAAAGACGCCAAATTGGCTGAACACCGCCGCCATATCCAACTTAAAGTGGTGCCCAGACTCCAAAAGGGTTGGAAATTGGGCTTCTAAGTTCGGCTTGGAGCCGGAACCAAACAACCCCTAAACTTATGAGACAAAGGAAACTAGATTTAGGAAAACTATTCAATAAATGGCTGCGTCCAAGAAATTATTCATTATAGATAGCACGTCGTGATAAAATTGGGGGTATAAATCAATCGTCAGCTCCTTTCATAATTAGCATTAGATATTTTTCTAACATCATAGCTCATAAACTCATCAGCAATTTAGCCATCCGCTACAGATACACCAGTACGCCTTTCCTGTCTCTGTTAATCTTTCTGACACATCAGCATAGGATACTATAACATCATTCGATATGGGATCGCAAGACTCAGGATACAAATCGAACTTAGAGCTCATAAAAGAGTGTAATGAGTAAGTCCTCTACATGTTATGAATTCTCTTTGGATTTTGCAGTGCTAACATTCGCATCATTAAACAGGTTCCCTTATTACGAGGACAGCCCTGAGTATTACAATAATTACCTAACAAACTTTCACGAGTTCAAGGTTGATGGCTGTAATGCTGTTCTTGGATATATTCCGAATGCTGTCGTTGAAAAGTTTCCTTGGTCGGAGGCCCATTGGAACGTCAATGGTTTGACCCAAACTGTGGCTCTCATGACACCGAAAGATGTGGCATACCAAGGTGGGGCATGTGCGGTTCGCAGTACACTGATGGCACAGTATCTCGACGTGGCGCGCAAGAATGGCACCTTTCTCATCCTTAAGGGTTGGAACAATGAAGTGTGCCCAGTCTATGGCCCGGGTGGGGAATTATTACTTGAAATGGAACGCTGTGCATGCCCACTTTTCGGTATTGTCACTTATGGGGTGCACATGACTGCCTATATTGAGGACGAAGAGGGACTTCGGCTCTGGGTTCCTAGACGTTCTCCTACGAAAAAAACCTATCCCGGTATGCTTGATAATACTGTGGCGGGCGGAATGAGTTCGGGAGAGCTCCCATATGAATGCGTGGCTCGTGAAGCGATGGAGGAGGCATCTCTTCCGGAGGATGTTGTCAAAAATAACTCAACCCCAGCTGGCTGTCTCTCTTATATCTATGTAAGGGACTCCCGGGCAGGGGGGGAGACGGGCTTGCTGCAACCAGGGATCGGATACACCTACGACATCAAACTTGACGCAAGCATCATGCCTAAAACAAACGACTCAGAAGTGGAGAGATTCCATCTATGGAATGTTGATCAGGTCAAGGAAGCCCTGAGGAATGGGGAATTCCATCCTGGCTGCTCTATGGTCATAATAGATTTCTTTATGAGGCGTGGGATTCTGACGGCTGAAAATGAGCCAGATTATCTGGAGATTGCGGCAAGACTACATCGTCGCCTTATGTTCCCAACGGCTTCACATGCTGGGCAAATGATGGGGCCAAAAGCACAGTTATGAGTACCTACCATCTTTGAAAAGGCGGTAATTCCATATAATAATATGTAGTATTAGAGAACTTTAAAAAAAAATAAGTTATTATAAACTTGAACGCTATGCACTAGATGCGCTAGGTATGGAAAAACCAGTCAAAGATGGTAGTTGACAATTAGTACTACTTATCAAGTACTGGTTAATAATAGCAGGCGTGTCATATAAGCCACTCAGTAGAATACTACACTGAGTAGCAAATGTATTAATATCACAGAGTGATGAATGGCGAATGCATTAAGGCCCTCTAATGACAAGCCATGAGTTCGTCGAATATGTAGGACGTTCGGGTCAAGGTAGAAGAATTTACCACCCAACGGGTCACACCCCACCAAAATTCCAGAACTATTGCTTAAAGGGATTTATACCGTAGATATTAAACATGCTGTTGCGCGTGGATTTACTGGCTCCGGCTTTGATTTTGGCTTGAGCTGTTCCTTTGAACCGGGAACTGTATTAAATAAATGAGGCCCAAGACGGCCAAACGCTTTCATAGTAGCCGCATAATCCTCATCTCTCTTTGCCATCCCAAGAGAAACTACGCGTCTAGAGCCCTTCCGGATCCTAAGCCCTCATTCTTCCGGCCCTTTCTGCGCCTCTTCTCATTTAGGGCTCCGAGCAAAGTGTCATTGGTCACTTGTTGTATTTTCAAACCAGCCATTGCTTGAGTAGCGTTGTATATTTTCCGTACTCTAGAAGCGACGGCTGATTCAAGATTTCTTTGCATAACACTTTGGAAAACAACATCTTAGTTATGCTAAATTTTCTGGGATGCGAGGGACTTGGGTGATAGCTGCCGGTGGAGTCCGAGGCCTCGATAAAACGTCGGTAGAAAGAGTATTTAGAACTATCTCAGGGTTGAAAGGCGATAGCGATAGTCCAGCTGCTTCCCATCCATTTCGGATATTCTTTGTCGAAAATGCCCTACCACGTGCATCTTGCAAGACCTGTAAGAACTTAACCTTATCAACCGTATAGAATCCTTGGTATCAAGATCTTGCTTTGACGCCCTTCTGGTAGGCAGTTTCAGATAACGCAAATGGCTTGAGATCTAATGGTTGCAGAATATGCGTTATATGTGACGGGAGACAAAGCGCAGCTGTGCTGAATGCAGAATTGAATCGAGTAGCAGGCCATTCCCAAGCGGTAAGCTGTGTGATCAAGTCCCTTAAACTCCTTCCTCTCTGGGAGATAGTCTCTGCATCACCTGACCAGTTTCTTTCTTTGATAGCCGTCCATTTATCCAAAGTGGTAAGGTTAACTTTGAAATACGGAAGATGCTCGTGAGGCTTCGAATAGATAGATGGTGGTGCAGTTTGATTCTGTCCTTGCTTCCCGGATGTCTAGGGACCGCCACTCCACAACGCCACCCCTCTGATTGGGTCCGCCAGTTAGCTGGGAGTAACGCTTTGATTTTAAAATCTGTGTGGCACTTCTGGGACCGAAGTCATTGGGCATCATTAAAGACTTATACGGTCACAAACACTGCTAAGCTAGTCAACTGGAATTATAAATCGCACCGCTTCTTTGTCGGCTCTCAGTAACGATAGAGCCCCTCTCTAAGCTCTCAAATATGACTACCTGGAGTCTATATGGTCTATCGATGCCTGCCTCGTTGACGAGGTACATAGAGCAATCGAGTCGTTGCCTCCTTCACATTTATTGCCCCCTCGAGCTGGCGAGGTCTTCGAAAGAATGCTTTGATCATCTCCAGAACTTCGCTATGAGCCAGGGGCCAGGGGTTCGTTGTCGTCCAAAGGAGCAAGGAAAGGAATAAACGCTATCGTTTGCAGTGTATTCATCACGGTGAAGACACGGAGAACAAGCGGGGCCTTGATGACCATGTCAAAAAGAGACTCTAGCAGTAGGGCCACTCGTCAACGCCAGCGAGGGATTATTATAGTCAATCAGCCTAAAGCTATCAACCAGCAACATCCTCAGACCGATGGATAGACAGAAATCATAAACCAGCATATTCAACAACGTTCGAGGCCATTTGTCAACCACTGCCAGGATAATTGGTCAGGGCTACTTCCGATGATGAATCATGCAGCAGCAATTGCAGAGTGAATCAACAGGCTTTTCCCCCTTTCCTTTCAAGTGTGGATATGAACCCAGTTTATCCTTCGACTGGTCGTCATCCTCGGGAAGTGGTGTACGATCGATCAATAGAGTGCAGGGAAGCTCAGGACTGGGTCCACCGAATGGAGGATGCATGGAACTACGTGAGGGACATGGTTTTGAAAGCTCAAGAGCTTCAAAAGCGGCAGGCAGATAAGCATCGTAGGGAGGTAGATTTTGGCTTAGGAGACTGAGTTTATGTCTTGTCAAAAATACTGGGACATGGGCCGTCCGAGTGAGAAACTTGATCATCAGATGGAAGGTCCTTTCCGCATCATTGAAAGAGTCGGAAATGTATACCGATTGGACCTACATCCGCCCTATCTTCTCTCCCGATAAGCTCCATAGGCCCCTAATGATCCTCTATCAGGACAGATTGCTAATGAATCACCGCCTATTGAAGTGATTGGAGATGAGGAGGAATGGGGAGTCGAAGAGATAATTGCTGGGACCCGCGTCGGCGAAAGCGAGATGGCAGTGGCTAACAGCCATCTAGTGTTGGGGTGATGTGGCAGTGTTATCAGACTTGGAGTTCTTCCGTTTAGGTCTAATGCGAGTTGCTCATTGAGATTATCATCTCTCAACGCAGCAACTCTCTTCTTTCTTCTCTCTAGCTTAGTCTCTTTGTTTCTACCTCCTAATGAAACCTATCCATCATTAGCTTGAGGTCCCTGACAAAATTTATCGAAGCTCTCTAAAGTATATTATCGCTGGATGCTTATAACGAAAGTCATTGTGTGCTGGTCCTTGCGTTGGTCGACCTCGTCAACCAAAGCTAGATTCATTTTATTTGCAACTCTAAATCTCTCTACAAACTTCACATTGTTCATGCTTTTTTTGTTCATATTATAGCGTCTCGGGGGTTTCTAATTCCGAGGAATGGTTGTCATTAAGGCGTTGAAAGTTTAGGCCTACACAACGACTTGATCAGCTATGCCATGATCGCTCCTGCTATAGAGGCGAGCCTGCGATTATGCTGGTGCCACTGTAGTAGATACTAGGTATTTTGGTTGACACTTTCAAAGAAAATAATCATTGGTCTATCACATGAGGCTCAAGTTCCTCAACACAACTATTTAGTGATGAAGATGGCGCTCGCTCAGTATTCTAGTTTGCCATTTCCCCTGCCGGTGAATGCTTTCAGTCTCAGGTGAAGTCTTTTTCTCTACCTCAACCGTCTGAGTTTCGAGCGAATAGTACTAGCCTTACAGGTGATATGATCAAGGCCGGCGTTCTGGTCTTTTGGGAGAGATGAATTAATTAAGACCATAACTAATATAACTTGGAATTTTGAATCATTCTAGATAAAAAAAATCATAAATAAATAACCAAATAGACAATAGTGTAAACTTAGGTCATGATAACATTTTGACCTCTAGCCAGTTATTGGTTTGGTCATCATTAATTATAAATTTGGAATCTTACATCACACAGGAGTTCAGGCCGTTCAGAGTCGATTCTCGTAAAGAGATAGATCGAAAATACTCTTCAATCCATCCCGTGAATTTTCCATACCTTTCCTCTATTTACTATCTATCATAGTTTTGCCCCATGAAAGCTCCAAAGTCGGTTATACAAAATTGGAATCTTCGGGAGTCAGATAACATATTATATATTAATCAATTTGTCGATACGCTCATGTATCGAAGTGAGATGTGCAACAAAAACAATCTATATTATACTATTGCTGGCGTCTGTTTTCCTCCAGGGAACCGACCGCTATGAGAGGATTTATTTACAGTGGTGCTGACTAATCACCGCTAAGACCCGAGAACTCGATTATATCGACACAATTGAACCCTACCCTACCCTTCTGCTTATCGATGTTGCAGCTATATGCAAGCCGGTAGATGAGAAACGATCTGGCAAGTGGCAAGTGGCAAGTGGCAAGTGGCATAAGGCATAAGCTGGGCATAAAGCTACCTGGTCTTGCTGGTGTTCGCAGGAATGTGGATATTTTGATTACATCAACATTTCGGAAAACTCGGATTGCATCGGCTGACTTGATAAAGAGTTCCCTAAAGTCGGTGAAAGCGGTGATTATTGCAAAAAGGCAGTCCTACAACTAGAAATTTTTATTATGTAGTACTACTGAAGCGCACTGTCTTTCCATATGTTATTATTTCAAAATTAAAAGCGACAAAATCCGCAATTTGCGGCAATCGATCGAATCGATAAATACCACCGAATCGTGGTGGTGACTCTACAACGCTTTCCCCCTCTTCATCTTCCTCCTCCGAACATATCCGCTTGACTACCCGATCCAGAGCCCTTTATTGCACCTGGAACTGTCATTCACCATCTAAGATCGCAGGGTCGATGGGAACCGCCGTAAAGTCCGCAGGGTCCTCTGATCGGCTCTCATTCCCATTCTTGTTGCGCACATTGAAGAGCATCAGATAGGGATTGATTGGCATGAAGAGCTTCTTTTTCGGCGGCGGTCAGGTTCTTTTTGAGGGTCTTGAATTGGAACCCATATTGAATCGGGAATCTCGACACCAACAAGTCCTAAGTTAAGTTTGCTTTGAGAAAGGCAAAGGCGTACCTTCTCATCCTTTCGAGCCTGAACCCCTCTATTCCTTAGTGCATCTTTTGCCTTATTCTCAGCGATTATGATAGCCTTTTTAGCTCTCTTAAGTCTGGCATCGGCCTCTTGCCTGGGTTTTTCTTTGATCTTTTGGAGTGCATCGCTGGCGAGAATCGAGCCTTCTTTGCCTAGACTTTTCCGAGCGCACAGTTTGCGTTTGTGGGGTTGAATTACTCCGGCACGAGCCTACGCAACCTCCATCTCATGGAGACTCCCGGGCATAAGAAAGACGCCTGTAGACTCTGTGATGACCTTGTATCGAGCACGGAATGGCGAGCTGAGTGCATCCTTAACCTTATTATCGGTATCTCGGAGTCCCCGGTGACATTCGCCATATGAAGATGGGGGTTTTGATTTAAGGATTTCCAGTTCAGGCTCAGATTCTCTTTCTCCTTCTACCTCTAACTCTGACTCTAACCCCGACCCATACTCCAAGAACTCCAATCCGGTATATCTTTCTTCTTTTTCTTCCCGTATTCCTTTAGCTTCTTTTGAACGGCTGAGAAGCTTGCCAGCCACATGTTTGGTCGTACGAGCTATAAAGGTTTTCTTACGAATCTCAGGGAGATCTCGGAAGAAGGATTGAAGGTTGTATTCCGCCTCGAATGAGCGAATCTCGTTCATGATACACCTCTATTGGAATGTCTTCCATTGCCGGAAACAACCCACGTCGGCGGGCTGGATAACATGGGTTTGGTGGGAAGGGAACTTGACGATTCAAATACGATTCATTTTAGCTTTAAGAATAAACTCAGGAGCCTCATGGCATGTGGCCCCGTCCATCAAGAGAATCCTCCAGGGTTTATCAGGACCATAGTCGCTGTGTTTGATGAAATGGTCGACCCATCTTATACAAATCCCCTCATTTGTATAACCAGACCGTGACGGGGATCCTGCCACGACCTCATGGCCTGTCATATCTTCATGAAACCAAGACTCCATGATTGCCCCACCAGGAACAATTACTATGGGGGGGATAGCTTTGCCGCCCGCAGAAATACTCTCGATGACAGTTAGGGATAGGCGGTTCTCAGGCACTCCAACGTATATCTCTTTAATCCCAATTGGAACCACTACTTCTTCACCAGTAGGGCAAGCTATCCGGCACCCCTTCTCGTCCATATTGTGTAAGTACTCCTCACTCCTGTGTATTCGAGCGCTGGTCGGTATTCCTTTTCGAACCATTCGCGGAGGTCTTTCTCGGTATGCATATCCACGTGATGCCTCGCAATAGGTTTGGTTTCGATCGTATGAAGCTCGGTAGTGTTTTTTAAGCCATGTTTATTTTGATGGTAGAAGGAACACCGGAAACCTAAGAGTGGAGCCTAGTATAGAGGGATATATATCAGACACAGATAGATGGAGCGGGTCGATCGGCGTAGCAATTTATTATTATTTTAAGCCATGTTTGGAACCACCACCTGCTGGGAACAGGCTTCCCCCCTTTTAACTCGCAGCCACACTGCACAATTAACATCATCTGCTTCGTAGCTCCCATGCCTCCTCCTACGGCTTGATCGGCAGCGTATCGTATCATGGCTTGGTGGTGATCAGGATGAAGAATCTTGTTATGGCCAGCGCCTCCAACTGGCTTCTTTGTTCTCTCGTCTCCAAGCCTGTTGCACGGACTTCTCGTTTGCAATAGCATGGCAGCGCGCTGCCGTTATCGGTGTCTCCGTGGGGTGCTCGCGGAGCCATTGTAGGGCGAGCTGCATTTTATCTTTATTGGGTAGGTCTCGCAGAAGATTGTTTTCGGGAAGGGAACTTAATCGAGCCATTTTGATTGATAATGAATACTGCAAAGAATAATGGATTTTATTGGTGGGAGTCACGGTGGGAGTCAGGTAACGGTTTTTTTCTTGAGTTCTGGCAGACCTCACCCTGCTTGCGTTACCTGCTTTCACCGACCCTAAAGTAGCGACGTCAAAATCCTACGGACTAAGCTAACTACAATGTATAGGCTGATCCGTCCTGTCAGGTCTACCATCTTGGTCTCCGGAACTCTCAGGCAGGGATAGTGAAGGGAACGAAGAGCGAGTACTACATCAGAATCTCCAAGACTTGACATCAATGATATCCGTGGTCTGAGTAGCGATCTTAGGGATGCGTTCTACTACAACATTCGAGGCTTTGTGCATAACCGTGTATCGGACGAGCTCTGGGAGAGGCACAAATCCACATTAAAAATGCTTAAAAAGTGTAAGGATGATATCAACTGTCGACCAACACTTTGTATAGGCAATCACGAAATTTATCAGGGCTACCCATGATGGCACGATGATATATCAGGGAAACCCTGGAGGCTGGGGATAGAATAGAGTCAGAATCCCCCGTCTATCCCCCCCAAGCGTATACACCACTTGTGGATTGACCGATCGATGGACGTTCCCGGTTTGTCCTGTGTATCGCCGGCTCTGACCCTTCAAAATAAAAGTTAACAAGTGAAGAAAAGCCAGTGCTCAAAACCAAAATTCTATCTGGAGCTTCTAGGACTCATTGGGGATCTATTACTAAACTTTCGGATTAAGAGAGACTAATCAGAAACCAACTCTGCTACGGGGTTCCGGGTCCCCCGAAAGGCCTTGAAAATAACCTTCAAAATAAGGGTAGGTTAAGGAGTATATAAGGGCCACACCAAACAGCCTCGAAAGCCTGGGGATCAATTGCCTCCTTAAACACGGTTGGGAAGCTTCCGGAGGCAGCGATAGCCACGAGGATTGTTTACGCGGCTGAAACGCAGAAGCTGCTCCCCGACAATCACTTTTGGGGGTACAATGGTCATTCGACAGAGGCAGAGGTTTACTTACGCATTGCTCGAGGTGATCTATGCAGCGTGGGAGAAGGGTCAAAACGCATCTATGCTGCTGATGGATGGCCCAGGCCTACCTGAATGTTTCCCACCAGTGGCTAGCCCGCAATTTACGAAAGAGGCGAATCAGCAGCTGCTATCATATGTAGGATGGATAGGCTTGGAGAGCGACATGCTAGCAAAAAGTTATTTACTTAATTAAAGCCACGTAGAATTGATACTCCCAATCATTCATTATCATTGTTGATAATAGACGAAGCGATTGGCTTACACTACTATTGATAATCAGATTTGTACCTGCACCCTCGCGTTTGGCCATCGATCTATTCTCAATCTCAACAAGCTCCTCCATAGACTAGGCCATCAGCGAACTCTTTTTCCGTGAGAACTATTGGCCACTCGTTCAAGCACCCCTTCATTTATATCTGTCTGAACAAGGCACTATATAGTTGGGTTGTTCTCGTGACCTCGCTTTGTTTTACGATTGTGTAAAGTTAGGCAGTAGGAATTTAGAGAAAAACAACGAACGTCTTCACATACTTGATACTTATATCATTCATCACCGAAGGTGAACCGACAATATCCATATACTGGAGCTTGTCAGTTCGCTCAGCTGTGATCCGGCTGGGTAACTTATTTAGGAGCGGGTTAGAGATAGAGAACGACTACCCCGATTAGCGATTGTTGATGCCAATCTTCCAGCAAGGAGATCTAATGATTATAAGCAATCGTTAGTGACTATTTATGCTAGGGTGATTATGCTAAAGGGCACACACCAATTTTTGGGATAAACGTTGTTGCTTGGCGCCAGGGGATTATTGGGTCATTGGCAAGCTCCCAAATCGTCACACTAGGGCTGAAGTTGGGTGAAATTCATCAAACTCTCTCATGGCTACGACAAGGTTCAGGCCGTGCCATTGAGGATTTGTAAACGGTATCTCGTCTTGGGCCTCTGGGAGAGAAGTTAGCTCACTATCATTTACCATCTTTAAATTCAAAAGATGAGCAACATAGTAGATGTCCGTAGCTTGTCATTTAAATCTTTCAAAGATCTTCTCCTCACAATTCACGATATCTAGATAATGGCGAGTCACTTCACTAAGCTTAGCCTTCACTTCATCATCCTTTGCAGCATTTTGCAGCGGTAACAACACTGCCAGATGTTGAACGACCAGTCTCACTCATGATGGCTTTGTCGATAGAATCAAGAAGCTCGATGATCAACCTCCTGTTGTTCCGGAAGCCCTGATCCCAGGACAACGACTTGATCTTGTTTAAGGTGTCTGTCATGCTTTATATTATCCATGAAGCGTTGGATGGCACAGACCAAAGCATAGCCAGGTGGGTACCCCATCTAGTTATGCAAGCAATCGTAGAAACGAGAGTTGATACCTAGCTGCTTGGATCACGTTGAGAAAGCGGAGATGATTGAGTTTGCATGCTTCAAAACCTGCCGAAACCATCCAATTTTCATGATGTCGCCGATAAGCAGCCGCAGGCCATAAGCGTCACGCCCAAGCAACATCCGCGATGATACCGAGCTGTTCGGGAAAAGAGATCTATGGTATGGTCTGTACTCGAGTATCCTAATAGCATTCTGTATTTTCATATTATAATTAAATTAGCAACCAACAGTCCCACAATTTCGATAACCCAAGGGACCTGTCCGCTGACACTTTCTTCTCCTTGTATTTAGCATTCCTATTTAAGCTCTTTCTCTAGATATATAGCTTCATTTAGGATCCTATTGAGTCCTTAACACCATAGTAGAGCCCTTTGCTCCCTGATCTTCTCGGCCATGTAGGATCTCGTTTCAACCTATGTTCTCTCCTAGTTTAATTTCTGCTCGGGCCAAGCCTATGATAGGCCATTGGTTAGGGTTAGATATCGCCCTGTTGGCACAGCCATGTACCTTTTCCCTTGTACAGTACCTGTTCCGGTAGCTCAGTGTCCACTCTACCTGCTTCGATCTACATACTTTCTACCTTCGGTGCCGGCTAAAAGTTCTCTGTAGAATGCCCACAATGCATAGTATCAAATAATTCATACTACAACATAGCACACGACCCAAATTATTTGAAACTTGTCAGGTTATGAGTTAGCAGTAGAGGAATATCTTTTGTGTGTGACCAAGACATGGCCGTTCAGTTGTGACAGAGGTCCAAGTCAATTTGGAGGTGGGGGCGTTAACAGCTCGCGTACCATAGTTGTTCTGGACCAGTAGAGAGTTGGAAATTGGCAAGGTGTTCGGTTTGCAGGCAGCTTCAAGTCTACCCAGCCAAAAGGTCGAAGCAACACACCGTAAAAGCATTAACAACCCCTATTGCCGTACCTAGAGTAGAGCCTTACAACAAGATGTTCCTCATCGCCTTGGCACTGCTTAACGAGACTAGGCACGCACTCCGGCTAGCAAGTCCGTTCCGAAACCCCGTCTTCATTGGACGCCCCAGATGGAAGAGGCCTGCAAAGTCCGTAAAGCTCTCTCCACGCTTCCCTTCTTGAATCCACCGTCTGCTTGCAAGCCCTCACTCAAAAATTCAGTGAATGAGGGCTTGCAAGCAGACAGTGGATTCAAGAAGGAAGCGTGGGAGAGAGCTTTACGGACTTTGCAGGCTATGACGACTCAGCCTATTTCTATAGCCCAGACGAAATCGAAAGTTGATGTGTTAAAGAAGGACTATAGGAATGGAAAAAAATTCTCGACCAATCAGGTTGGGCCCACCGAGATGCACCTCCGCACCCTACTCTATGCCTCAGGCTGCCACAAGAAGCCGCAGTTCGCGTCGTAGATAAACGGAGCGTCCCTACGTTTCTAATCATCCATATTCTGCTAGGGCGAAAAGTCTTCTACTCGCTAGAATAGATTCCTATACTCTACAATACGGAGGTAACTTGTAAATATCAACAGCCCTAGAAATATGAATCACCGGGACCATTCGTATGCGCTTGCGGCTCAGTTGGCGAGGGGTATTCCGCCTCGCAAATGTGATCAGTCTGGAACGTCGGAGGTACGTAGGCATGAGGAAATGAAATCTCTTGATTCTAATTAGGTCCTATGATATAAGAATATTAAGCATAAGAAAAAGAAGGAAAAGAAAGAAACGGCTCCTGTGGAGTAGCCTGTATACTATTCCTTTCTCGGTAAGGCGTCCCGCCTAGTCCCGTGATTCGGTTCCAGCAGCTATGCTGATCGGATTATCACAAGGAGTAGGGGCGAAGAAGGCAATGCTGGGGTGCTTGCGGACATTCAGAATAGGCTTGAAACTGACCGGATTGCGTGTCTACCGAAGGTCCCATGTGGGTGTGATTCTGAAAGAAATTCATGCCTATGCTACATGAGGACAAGCATTCCGTGTATGATCAGTTGATCTACAACCTCTACAGGTAGCCTTATCATGGCCATA
>JAHQZX020000260.1:0-67249 GCA_019804575.2 Pseudotulostoma volvatum | reverse complement strand
GCGTGGTTAGAGATTTTAAGTGAGAACTCCGTAACCACGCCGAGTTTTCACCTGACCACGCCGAGCTGCAATCCCGCGCAAAGCCCTCTAATCAACCTGCCGAAATCGGGGAGACCCTTAGGTCAATTCAACCACAAGAAAGACCTTGACGTATTCATTGAAGAAAAAGTCCAAGAGCCTCGCCAAACAAAAAAAGTAGTACTCTAAAAAAGTCGCATTGAGGGTGTCGTGTATGCTTAAAGAAAAGGCTGAAGGAACATTCCTGTGGGTCGGAATAGCGTGTACAAGAGATGCAATCAAGAAATTTCAAAACGTGGACTACATTCTGTATCAAAATCTGCTTAAAGCAGCTTTAGAGCATCACGATCATTGGCGGAAAGGCCCTACTAATGAGGAAAGATTTGATTCAACGTCAAATATAGGCACTCGGCAAATCGTCTTTCGGCATCACGTTATTTAAGTACCAAAGAACTAACTAGTTAACTTATGGGTTTTACACGGTAGTAATGCAGGCGGTGTAGATATCTGCAGTTTGGTTATAACTACCAGCCAGCTTAACAACTACTTTGTATATATAGTCATAGTTTCGACCATTCCATGCAACAAGTTCTGACTCTCACTCAACACCTATGAATAGCGCTATTGGCACTCTTTCGTAGGTCTAGGCCTAGCAACAGTAAAAGTAGGGAGCCTGGGAAGGCTACAGGGTCTATGGACAGGAGAGTGTCCACAACTTTTTCTACATAAGGGAAAAGGGAAGGGGAAAAAAAAAACTTTATTTCTATCTAACCTAGCAGGAGACCGGAATATATAGGAAAAGAAGGAAAAGAAAAGAGGAAGGACGGATATGAGTTTATCGGCCCCTGTCCTTCCTGGTCGCCCGGATTCTCTTTTGCAGAGCTGATCCGGGGAGCACAGCATCTGTTGTTGCTGCATGTTCATTTGGAGCATGGCGGCCTCCTCGCTTGTCCCCTGGACCTGTGCCATGCACCTGATCTCCCTAATAACTTCAAGCCTTAGGGAGGATCATTGCGCCTCACTACTACGGACGGTCCGCCATGTGCTACCACGTCTCCGGTCTATCTCGTCCATAGAAGGCCTGCCCTGCAGGCCTTGGGTCTACTCCCGCCGGAGAACTTCTACTCTCTTGACCGCCCGACACATAGTATACTCGGGTGGCCCGGAGGGTTGAGGTCTAGCCGCTGAATTTGGGCCTGGGCTCGGTCGGCTGATGTGGAGTGGTATCCTGAGAAGTAGCCTTAAAATGGGCCTGGGATGCCATGGTAAATGGCGGAGGGATTTGAAGAAGGGGGCCGCCGGACAGCAAGGGCCGAAGTTGGTCGGATGAAACATTCGCACCGCCGACCACCCTACCAACGTCCCCCAAACCGCACCGACGATGGCATGCAGTTGTTGTGCTATGGCTTGCGTGATGGCTTGCTGCTGCTGTGCTATGGCCTGTAGCTGTCCCTTCATGGCCTGCTGCCGTCCCTCTAGGGCCTGCAGTTGGACCGTGACAGCAGGTATGACTTGGCGTATGACAGAAGCCTCACTGAACCCTCGCTCTGGCGGACATGCCTCCACCTCCCGCAGAAATGCCGTGTAAGCTTCATGTTGGGAGGCTCAGTGGTTCCAGGCAGGGTGCCTAGGAAACTCGAGTCCCGCAGAATGACCTCGCGGAGGTGAAAAAGAAGATTGATGAAGCCCACGGCTGCTAGGTCATTAGTTTGGTCCGGCCGAGAACCAAATTCATCCTTCCAGGAGTCCAGTCCGGGCCAGATTTCCGACAACAGCACCTCCGGTGGGGAAACGGCGGCTCGCTTCAATTCGAAGCGCCCCATCCCTGATGGCTGACCGGTCACGGAGCGCATGTCCTCCCATTGTAGTAAGGGGAGTTCAAGTAGCACCCTACCATCGGCTCCTGGTTCCACCTCCCGGCACGGTGGATCTGCTCCTCCGAGACCCCCTTCAACTCCGCCATCTTTACCGGACGATCGCCCGATATGGGTGCTCTTGGCTGAGGCTGTGCCTACAGAGTCGCAGAGAGCCTTGGGGATCCATGACGGTTGGGCGTTGTAGGAGATGGCAGCTGTAGGGTGGCCCGTGGTGCTTTTAATTAGCTAGATGCCGTACCAGGCGGACCCGGGTGCTGAAGTCTGGGAGTACTTCGTCGTAGCCAAAGTCCCAGCGACAAGCATGTAGCGCGCGGGGCCATCCTCGCGAAGAGGTCCGAGATCTCGGCCGAGCGTCGGTCACTTCCGCAGGCGAGCATATAGTGGCGGAGCAGGAAATCCACCAGAGTCCGGAAGTGACACTCTGGCAAGGAGCCACCATTCGCCCACAGCTGGTGGCAGACACGTTCGAATTCCCCCTCGGTATACCCGGTGTCTCTGCCTTTGTCTGCGAATTGGGCTTGGCGTTCCTGTTGTTCTTGTCACTGGCCTGCATCCTGTGGAGGTGGGTAATGGCCGTCTAAGGCTACGCCAGGAAGGGGAGAGATAGGAGAGGCCTAAAGGTAGAATGGTGTGGGAAAGAAGAGAAGAGAGAGCAGAAAATAAGAGAAGAGGCGAGAGCCTTAGCTGCGATGGGGGGTCTCGAAACTCAACAGAGCCGCTGAAACCCCCCTGAATGTCTTTGGATTCAGAAGTAGGAAAGAGAGGAAGTACACATGTATGTACATGTACATGTACTCGCTCTTCAGCTAACTTCTTCCGCCGATCGGTTGGGTCGTTGGCTGTTATACCCATACGGCTACAGACTGAAACTACCTAGGTATCCCGAGATGCCATATGAAAAGTTGTTCGCCCGTTTTTACGTTACAGAAGCTCCGTTTAGGGCAGTTTGGGTAATGCCGAAGTAACTACTTTAAGCGATTCTAGCATATCCGTCAACTCCGCAGAGCAAAGATAACAAGCAGCTTTAGGTACAAATACAATATAGGCAGAAAGGAAAAATCTTAGGTTCCACTCTACTTCGACTATGATACTAGAATCTGGGTCGTTGCCCTCCTCCCTCGCGCGGCTCGCCGGTTCCAGTGCCATAGGACGGTATAACGTACGAATGTGGTATGTAAAAGTACTAGGACCTACTAGATAATTAGGGATTAGGCTGTATATACAATTTGTGTTCCTAGGTATGGTATGTGGTTCATATAGTGGTGTCCGTCGCGCATCACATAATTATAGACCACGTACAACGAATTCCAAATAGTGACTGAAAGAGTGGATGTAAATATTTCAGAGTAAATACTATCATTTTCCTTAACAGAAGGCAGTGCCTGCATGGTTTGAGACCGGGGGAATATAACTTTCTTCTCGGCCAGAATGGAGGGAGAGTACGAGTTGATGAGCAGTCTAGCCGGTGGATAAGGCCTCTGCGATGATGTCCGCAAAACGAGAGCCTGGTCCGCTCGGCGTCCTTGCCCCCTTCTTTGCGTCAGGTTCTGCGTCTGTTGAGGCAGTAGCAGCGACCTTGGGAATTTGCCCTATGACGGTGACGGAAGCGGCCGAAGCATCGATGTCCACATTCAAGATACCTTCCCCATCCCGCGCGAAGCCGATCAGGGCTTCTTCGCTTCCCCATTCGGACATCCCCATGATACCCACGGGGATGCGGGTCTCGCGAACGTATCCCGCAGGGCAACTGATAGCCGGGCAACCGGTGAAGTTAGCTAGCCAGGCATATTCTATGTTCCGCAGAGAGGCTTTCCCGTCGGCTACACCATGTGCAAGGTCCGTGGCACCTTGTTCGATCTTCCATCCTGGGATGGGAGTCGTTGGGGTGATGATGATGAGTCCCGGATGCCGCGTGAAGAGGTGAGCTAGATGGGACATTAGAAGCCCCCGCATTTGTTGGGAGGCGATGAAATCCTGACTGGAGGCGCTGTTACCGCCGATCGAAACAAGTACCTTGTTGTGGGGAGTGAGATCCCGGATCCGAGTTTGGTCCAAACCGGACGCGATCTCGCTTAGGATAGTGAGTGCGTGGGCTCGCTGACCTTCTAGAAGATACGGGATGTCGATATCGATGACTTCGTAACCTTGCTGAATACGGTAATACTCAATAGAAGCATCGAAAATAGCCCGAACGGCGGGTTCCGCTCTATCAATCCAGGGGCTGACGAGACCAAGCGTTTTCGCTTTGCCTGCTTTAGTGGAAGAGGAAGGGATGCTCGCTAGAGGACTCGGGAATAGTGCAGACCGAAAATCATCCTCAGCTAGAGCTGGAGTGGCCATGATTCGATACGCCAGTGCTAGGTCGTCAATACTACATGCCATAGGCCCGTATACACCTAAAGTGTTTGCGAGTCCTAATGTCGGGAAGCCGGAGATCCGACCATGAGAGGGTTTGAGGCCCCATATTCCGCAGAAGGATGATGGAATTCGAATAGAGCCGCCACCATCAGCACCCAAAGCAATCGGGACGAGACCCGCCGCGACCGCATAAGCGGACCCCCCGGAAGAGCCGCCGCAGTAATAATCTTCATTGTGCGGGTTCCTGGGCGTGCCGTAGTTGGGGTTATTGTTCGTTGTGTCTGCAAGCACCGTAGTTAGCTTATTATCTTGAAATCGCGGATCGATCTGCCCCCCTCCAGGTAGAAAGACGTTGGGAGGAAAGGCAGGAACAAATAGTAACAATCCGCCTTGCCGGGCGAACCATACAGCGTGTAACACTGCTTACCCAAGCCTAGTTCATGCATGGTAGTCTTCCCAACTACAATAGCACCTGCCTCTTCCCACTTCTTCACACACCATGAAGTATCGTCTAGCTGGCCCTTGAAGTCGATTCTGCTTCCTAGCATTCTTTTATATCCTTTGACGTGTACCTCATCCTTCACGGCGACAGGGACGCCGTCGAGCGGACTCAGTGGCTGTCCGTTCTTGTACCGCAGTGTGGAAGCTTCCGCGGCCACGCGGATCGCATCTACCTGGGACTCAAGAAATGCGATCGAATCTTTGGTTGGAGAAGGCCCTCGCTCAATCAGGACCATTAGAGCATTGATGACAGCTGAGGGCGTAAGCTCGCCAGAGAGGTAACGTGCGTGGTAATCCGCGGAGGTATAGTAGCCGTAGCCGTCGACATCTCTGCGCTTCACTGGAGCAGGTAACTTGGAGAACTCGGACGACTCGGGATTTTTGCCGTTCTCAAGAACTGGAATAACGGTTGGGTCGTATCGCGGGCTATACTCATCAAGAAGCTTGATGTGACGGGCGATATTCAGCGCAGCTCCGCGCCACAAGACATCCCGGATGAAGCCAAATGAATGAACGCTGCCAGTGTTCACAGTTAGCGGGGAAGAAAATCTGCCGATGGGCTATGATGGTGAAATGAAGCTTCTCTTTTGCGACACACATCGTAGCTCCAATAACCAAAACATTGCCTCGCAACACGGGAAGTGATTGAGTTTCGCTCTTGTAGGGAATCGAAGGACCTTCACGCGGTTGAGGATAAAAATAGAACCGTGGGCTCATCTTCAAGTTCTCTCAAATTCTGATATTCTTAAGTGAGAATATACTGATCACTAATTAGTTAGCTATTTGAGGATAATCACAAGGTGACTTTATTATTAGAGTCCAACTAGTAAGTTCCCATTTGGTACTTTCTAAACATCGCTACTATGATATATATATGATATACGTAGCTTGCTAGCGCAGGGTCTAGGAATTTAGAAGGCTCATACTTACTATGGTAGAGTACATGCTATTGACCTGTATTCTATATATGTCTGGATTTGGAGTAGGGTGGATCGATCAGACATACTTGATCAGTGATGCAAGTGGCCCGGATATGGATATGGACACCCATACCAAGTAATAATACTCCCATAGAATTTATTTAGTTAGTTATATCCTATATAGCTAGCTATGCAGATCTTACAGGCTACGATATATAACTAGGTAGCTTTAGCTCCATAACTGACTGTCAAGATAGCCTCTCGGGGCCGATCCTAGTAAGTACTATCATGTCATATCAGATAGATATCCGTATGGAGGAAAATACAATGAGATCTGGCAGCAATGGAGACATGCTTAATGACTACCCTTCCTTCTGGTCAGAATCGTTACTAGCTGCACCATCTCCTGTTAGAGGTCTTTCTTCATTAATTGATAAGAAAGGAAAAAGGGGCCAAAGTTCGAGAAGCATTGATGATAATCACAAAAAGCGGCAATTATAGTAGACACATTTTTAAATATCCCCTTTTTATCTTCTCTGGAAACCCTTTCCCCCATATTCTTCTTTTAAATAGTAGCTTGCCAGGTAGACCTTTTTAAGAATTGACTCGCTCCTAACAGCTAGCTAACTTATTCTACCGTTTACTTACTTATCTTATATATAAGTGCTTTGCGAAATGGCTGTACGGAATTAGGGGCCATATAGGAGTTAAATCTTTGCTAGGATCGGTAATTTGATTTCAACTATCGATAACAACTAAGAATTCGCTGCAGAGTCCTGATATGTAGGAGTTATACCGGTCGTTGTTAGTATAATTCTGATAATAGCTGCATAGATCTTTGTAGATTCATTCATTCCAATATTATTATGGTAATAATAATAACTACGCATTCTTTAGCGTCAATAATAAGCAGGGATTGCACTATCCACTATCACTATTCCATACTAGTCATATCTTACATACTTCTCATATTCTATACCCTGACTTTGCCCTGAATGCACATACCGTATCTAGGATCTACTTCATGAGAAGTGTGTTCATAAATTATCACTACTATATATACTATGCGTGAAATAAGACCCAGTTTCGCCATCAAGGGTGAAATTGATGCCACCCTTGCCTCTTACGATATTCGTCTGAGAGTGCTAGATCGAAGCTATAACAAGTATCCGGGTGAGTGTATCATCCCCATGTCGCATTCTCCTAACGACCCTAACTAACTACAGAGACTCCCCAACAGCGAAGCGACATGCCCGTAGGGTTGCCGCGCAGTTGGGCGTGACCACCGGCCTTGTTTACCTCGCTGGCCAACCGACTCTGGCTTTTGATGATTCTGATCAGAACCGGCGCTTCCGTCAACGGCGTTACTTTTTTTACCTCAGTGGCGTGGGTGAACCCGATTGCCATCTAACATATGACATCGGCAGCGATCTCTTGACTCTATATGTTCCCAATTTCAATTTACACCAAGCAATCTGGATGGGCCCGACCCTTACCGTCGAGGAGGCGCTGCAGAGGTAGAGCTTCTCCAGATTGACCGGGATACTCTATTCACTGATAAACTCCATCCTACAGATATGACATAGATTGTGCGAGATCCCACAGTTGTCTTATGAATGATATTGACATCTGGGCGCTTAAGCGTAATAAACATGCCCCCATTTACATCCTCCATGAATTTCAACGCCCTGCAAGGACATCCGCCAAACTCTGGCTAGACTCCGAACAGTTGGTGCCCGCGATGAACAGCTGTCGAGCGGTGAAGGATCGGTATGAAATCGAGTTGATAAGACACGCGAATGCGGTTTCCGGCTTGGCTCACCGACGCATTCTTGAACGAGTTCACAACATGACAAATGAGGCGGAAATCGAGGCTCTGTTCCTGGACACCTGCATATCACATGGCGCAAAGTATCAAGCATACGGGATCATTGCCGCTTCTGGGGAAAATGCCGCTGTACTACACTACATAATGAACAATGAGCCCTTTGGAGAGCGACAGTTGGCATGTTTAGACGCTGGTGCGGAGTGGCACTGTTATGCCAGCGATGTGACGCGGACCTTCCCCTTGCGGGGTGAGTGGGCGAGCGCGGAGGCGAGAGAAATCTATCATCTTGTTGAGAAGATGCAAGAAGAATGTATCAAACGCATAAAGAAGGGTGTTAGGTTCCTGGATCTCCACTACCTTGCCCATGTTATCGCCATCGAAGGGCTACTCGCGTTGGGCATCCTAAAGGGGGGTACGGTAAACGAAATCCGGGAATCCCGTATCTCAAATGTATTCTTCCCTCATGGGCTCGGCCACCATCTTGGCTTAGAAGTCCATGATGTTTCTGTCGAGTCGCTCATGTCGTCTGACCAGGACCGAATCTACCACTCGGTCCTAATTCCTACCGCCTGCCAGCCTCCTTGCACAGTTTCTGCGCCGGCTTTGGAAGAAGGCATGGTTGTTACCGTGGAGCCGGGCGTTTACTTCTCACGACTAGCACTGCAAGATGTACGCACCACCCCAGGGTCCAGATTCATTGATTTCGAGGTCGCAAAACGATATATTCCTGTTGGAGGCGTGCGGATTGAAGATGATATTTTGGTCACAGTAGATGGATACGAGAATCTAACTACTGCTCCAAAGGGAGAGGCCATGCTTCAGATTCTCCGTTCCTCGGTTACTCAAGAGTCATCCAGTAAGCAGTCATGAGATTGCGTGGAACTACACACTTAGGTTCGTTAAGCAAATTGGAAGACGGGTGCCTGCATCGCCTTATTTAAACTCCCCGAAATATACTACTACGGTTGTAACTCATTGTACTCCATCTGTGGATATTATGAACTATAATTGCCTGCATAGTACTTAGTAATGATTCACTTGAAGCGACTTGAGGTGATACAAGGCACGGAGCACTAGTACTTATTATGTGTTAGGTAGGTGCTGCTGGCGTCGAGTTGGTAGGTGATGATGATTCAGTTATACGTGGTGGACAGAATTTTCTACCCATTTGGCAACATGGATAACGACTCAATGTCCATATTGCACTCATACATACACCTTATAGTAGTATAACCTCATGGTGGAGCATGTCTATGTGTACCACTATGATGTATGTACTATATGTAAGTATGTATATAACGTCTAAAAACCGTGTGCGAATGATGGTATATCGGTAGTACCAACAAGGTACCTTAGTATCCTTCCTATGCCCACTGGTGACTCATCCACTTTTGCCCCAAACGAGCATTTCGTCGTCTGATAACCTGTAACAATGACTGCAAACTCAGCTTCGAGTCATCAGGCTGTCATTCCCTCTTTCTCCTATAAATAAATAGAACACTGAAAAAAATTTTTTTTTTTGGTTCCTTTTACAATCATGAATTTTTTTATATCGATCCACTGCCGTGATTTCATTCTGGCTGCTATGTTCTCCTCTCTCCCGTACTGATTTCTTTTCTCCTGGAATATACAAAAGAAACCGCCCCAATTTTCTGTTATCCTCGCTCTCCTTGTATTAGCAGTCCACAGTTGACGTTCACTCACACATTACATGATCATGAGCCGGAGATATAAAAGGCGTCGCACCCGGAAGCCTCGATCGTCGAGGCTCCCTGATACCAACGTTCATTCCTCACTACCATCAAGCACTGGTGTACCTGAGACACCATTCCTACCACGCCCTTATCATGGATATCTAGCGGCATCTTTTGTTCGCAACTATCCCGCGCATGCCATCTACGAACACGAGTTAGTCGGTTCGTACATGGCATGGGAAAAATGCAAAGATAAACAGGAGGACGCTCTCTTCATGGGGGCTGAACAGTACCGTCTTTTTGGGGGCGAGCCTGGGGATGATGTGGGTCTTTGTTACCGCATGCTGGAATACTTCTCCGGTCTCGATTATATAGATTCATGATGCTCGGGTTCTTATGTCGGTACGAACCTTAACTTCGGCCAGTCGAATCGTCAGTTTCACATATGGTCAACCTAGGGAACAACCTACACGCCGAACCTACACGCCGGAACAACGCTGAAATCAACCTAGCTCACATTATCCACAACTAATACTTTCCTAGAGCTGGCAAGCCGCTCTGACCTTTGATTGTCTACTTCTGATGCTGGAGATTTGGAGCCACCGAGCTTGTTGCAACAACGATTGTGTTCCCCTCTGTCTTTTTTTTGATAGCAGTATATTTGATTGGTCTACTATAGACTCAGCCACCGAACTCTACCCCCCGCGCTTAGCGAGTCATACGCGAAAGCATGTTGTGAATAGGGATTTGCTGATTTTTTAGACGGAATAAGACGCATCTTGTGAGGATCATATGTATGTGGGTTCACGAATCCGAACACTGGTCTGCACTTTTCTGAATTTGACGAGAGCATGACCACCGTTGGTTGTGAAATTATGATGGAATAGTAGCTTTCATATCATGCCTCAAGAGATACCCCAATAGATCGAATACCCCTTTGCTATGTTATTACGGTATTTTTAATTATCACTCTTCTCTTTCTCTAGAATACGAATCAAAGCTGAAGACAAATAACCATAGAAACTCATGCAACTTAAACCCCCCAGAAATGGAGCAATCAGTGCTTTATAAAATGTTGTAGAAAGGGAAGTGTTCGTAGGACTCAGCTTGAATCAAGTTGACACGAATTACCCTTTTTTGAGTGACGGTAGTATGTAGTGGCGTTGAATCGATACCATCATTAGTGTCGATAGTGTTGATGGGAGAAAAGGGGAAAGCTAGTGCTCTGAATTTCACACACACATTATAAGATCATAACAGAGTGCGTATGTTTTTTTATCAACTCGGTTATCTCGGCGACTTTGATCGCCTGCCTTGTGCACTAGCGTGGTATATGTAGTTGCCATTCAGATTGGCTTAGTCATTCATAATTTATCACCAAATTAGGATTAGCGTCTATATTAAGCTAGTAAGATATATTACCAGCATTTGACTTAGCTTTACATATACGGTTTGAGGGCGGTTGTATCAGGGGGATATGCTGCTGTCTGACGGTTCAGTCGTGGATGCAGAAGCGGAGGCGGCCCTGGAGGCCGTTAAAGCAGCAGTGAACTACACGCCAGCACAAACCTGTGGTTATGCCTCGACAATAGGAGCGCGGTCGACAGAATCTACTCTAGCGAAAGCACGGTCGGCTCGTCACAGCTGACGATCGACGAAATCCGAAAGCTACTCTGCAGCTGGCGCCATGGCGTAGGCCGAGCCGTATGGGTCCTGGGACATACGTCTGTGCTAGAGAATGAGAGGGCAGACCTGCTGCTAGCAAGAGTCTAGCACGAGAGCGCGAGGAGTGCTGGGTGACTCTGGCTAGGGCAAGAAGGTGGGGGAAGGAGTGGCTTAGCCTGAGGTTTGCGTCATGGTTGGAGGCAACAGGCTACCTTAAAGGACAAGATAGAAGCCCCAAAGCCATGGAAGAACAGCGCTTATAAAGGGCTCAGTAGGACGAGTGTAGGGCGAGACCTTACTGCTAGATCCGCACATGGTGATTTCGCCGATTACCATGAGCGGTTTGGCCGAGCTCCCCCGCGATCGTGGTAGGAGAAAATCACCCTGCCATAGTTGGACATGGGTTTCCGACTGAGCGAGAGCTTTGTTATGAAGCTCCTCACCACGCATAGGGGCATGACATACCTGGCCAAGTCCCTATACAAGGGGCAAAAATAACGGTGGCGGTATTAAATTGGTTTTTTTTTTCTCTTCCTTTTCGGAGTTCGTTCTTTTGGGCAGAGGGTATTCACCTCCGGCGCTAAATAGTGCCCCATCATGTATAATATACACTAGTAATACCCTCCTATACAGCCTTTCGGCCGCTTAAAGACGTAAAATAATACAACAACAACAACTACGGTTTGAATTCCTCCGTACGGTATTTTAGTCCCCTACATGCACGCTTTCATTCGACGTTGGCACCGAGCGAAGAAGGCAGCGATGGTCCTGGAGGGATTAACGACAGTTTAAGATAGCGTGACTAAGTGTGATGCCCAACCCACTAGGCCTTCATAACAGGCGGTGCCACTCGACCAAAAGTGTTGGGCGTTATGCTCAACACTGCGGCCTATATAGTTTGGTGCCTGACACTAGAAAATGCCATTTTTTAAAGCCTTATATCTCAACACCCATAACATATCCTAGTCTCTAATTTGAAGGTTGGATTACTTATTGAAATATGTGTCAAATTAGAAGTAACGTAAATAGGCGGGTGGGATAAAAAGTTGGTTTGTGGCCGAGACATCAGGCTGGGGGACTTGACTAAACCGGGCCTAATTGCAATCCATTACTATTGCTCGTTGTCTATTCATGATGACAGAGTGATACTATTTGGAATCAATTTAAACAAGCCTTCCATGTACATAGATAGGTTCACTGATGTTGAAGTGTTGCTATATGTGCGTTATTAGTATCTCGAATAAAACTCAGAATGTATTGTTACGTAGCGAGTGAATAGAAGCATATTCTTACTAACCTGAATCGGTGGGCGGTATGTAATAGCAGAAAGACACCTCTTAGATGGCATTGGCAACTATTTACATTACTTCTAATTCTACATAGTCATGTTTCGTAGTTTTATCAATATATAAATTCAACGTCCAAATTAGAGACTAGGAGATGTTGTGGGTGTTGAGACCGGAAAATGGCATTTTGTATGGGATTCATCGTGATATATATAGTAGCTCGCGGAACCGAGCTCAGCTGATTACTATTGCTCGCTATTTATGATGACAGTAATATTCGGATTCAGTTTAAGCATACCTTGCATGTACATAGATAGGCCCAATCAAGCAATTTTGACATTGAAGTGTTCCTGTATGTATGGTATGTTACTACTAGTAGTATCTATCTAGCATTGCCTAGGCAGCCTGGTGTCCCGACTCTTGACCCCACCTATTGACATTACTTCTAATTTTTCACGTGTTTAATATACGGTTCTATTATGATGTAGGTGTTGAGCAAAAGCTGGGGGATTCGAACTGGCCAGCTCGGTGTCCTTTTACGTTATGTATGGGTAATAAGTCACCTTTTGGCGTACCAATTTATATTTATTAAGGCTTATATCCTTTATGAATATAGACGCGCATGATCTATCTGCCTCAGTCAATCCTGCGCTTATCAACTAGTAATGTGTCATTTTTTGCGGCCTTATATCTCAACACCTGTAGGATAGTTTGGTTTCTCATTCCGGGGCTAAATTATATATCGATGGAAGTGCCTATAGAAGATGTGTGAAATTGTAGATAGCGCCGAGCTAAAATCTGCGAATGGATTATCCATAGATACTTCCTTCAGCACGGATAGGACAAAGGCCGAGTGTCATGCCCAATGGGGTTATCTTTCCAGGTTGGGTTTAGTGGAGCGTAGTTCGGATAAACATGCTCCGACCCTTGAGTCCTAAGTCTGTTAGAATTTGTGAATAGTGGCGCGGAACCAATCATCCTGAGCAAACGCACCACGCCACGTGTGGGTAGGTATAAGTATGTAGAAGAAATCCTTAGGTGGCTGTTGAGGTATTAGAAGAGCAATAACTCTGGACCTATGATAGGACACATCGCACTATGTGTATTATTAGTATGATGATATAAATAGTTAAATACCCACATCCCCTACCTCTTCCTTCTCCTTCCCTTCCTTTCTTCACGTTTAGTATTCTCATCACTTGCACCTGTATATTAATGATCTTGATCTTGATATTGTTCAGTTTGGCAGTTGTCACATAACGGTGCAATCAGCGGATTTTTCGGCTTTTCCGTTTTCTCCCGGATATTGGTTTCTAGTCTGTACTCCGCCCAAACTTCATTCGCTGGTTGGTTTGGTTACAATAAGGTGTTATGTAAGAAGTCCTATACCAATTTTGGAAATCGGTGGCTCGTTGATGCACGTCATTATTGATATGATAGGCTCATTTTCTAGTAGGGTGATTCGTGAATCCAAGTTAGCTAGGGTAGCATAGAAAAGGAAAGCGGTCTGCAGCTGAGAACTGATGAGGACAGATTTCATCGCTCCAATCTGCTCCCGATTTACAGCAAATTTTATGTTTGTATATAATATGCTTTTACTCAGAGACGTGAAGACGTGACGCCAGATCCAATCTTTTCTTCTCCCTCACCCTCTTTTTTTTTTCTCTTTATCGCTTTAAGGTCGGCCACTTTGTGTGAGGACTCGCGACAGTGCACGCTCGTGCGCTGTCGCCCTAATCATGTCTTCGACAGACTATAATTACGACGAGCAGGTTAGATGCAAATTTGCGGTTGATGGCTATAAATCGGAGCTGACGTGTTATATCAGGGCCAATTTTTCCCCTTCTTTATTCTGACTCTCGCTGGCCTCGTTACTCTTCCTCTTACATATAGTCTGCTAAAACCCCCAAAGAGTGAGCCATTCACCTCCCCCTCTTCGTGCTTGGCTTCTAACCGGCGTCCTATTCTGCAGAATTGGAAAGCACCGCCCCGCGAATAAAATCCAACTTTAAACCCCAACATGACGACCTTATTCAAGGCCAGAAGCGAAAACGCCTGCGAAAGGAGCGTCGGGTGAAGCGCGCCATGGCTGTCATGCTGGGCTACGCAATAATTGCGTGGATGATCTATTTAATAATCGTGACAGCTAGAACTACCCCGAAAATATGGGATCCATATGAGATTTTGGGTATCTCAACGGTGTGTCAACGCCGTTTTGTTGGCAGAGAAGCCTGTCAACGCTGGTGGCTGACTTGATACTTGTTTCGGTTAGAGTGCTGATGAAAAAGCTATCTCCCGACATTATAAACGTTTATCGCTTGTATACCATCCGGACAAGATCCGCCCTGACTTATCCAAAAATGAAACCATGGATACCCTAAATGAGCGCTTCGTTGAATTGACTAAGGCTTATAAAGCTTTGACGGATGAAGAAGTTCGCAACAATTACATACAATATGGCCATCCGGATGGGAAGCAGAGTCCCAGCATCGGCATTGCGTTGCCCAAGTTCATTGTAACTGAAGGGAATGGCAAATATGTATTGTTGGTCTACGGCGCTTTGCTTGGCATCCTTCTTCCGTATATTGTCGGTAAATGGTGGTACGGCTCGCAACGATATACCAGAGACCGGGTCCTCGTGGCTAGTGCAGGCAATATCTTCCGGGAGTACAAGGATGATCTCGTGAACGGAGGCATCATCCGCGCCCTTTCGACAGGAGAGGAATTTAGAGATTTGTTCAAGGGTGCTAGAGATGAGGCCGGGCTCGCAAAAGTTGAGAAGAAAATCCTCGCAGCGGGGGAGGCAGGCTTGTCAGATAAGGATCGAGCATCTCTCAAGCAGATGGAAGATTCATGTAGGCGGAAAGCTTTGGCTTTGTTATGGGCATACCTAGGCAGAATCGATTTGGAAGATCTTACTCTTAATGAAGGTATGATTGTATTGTTCTTGATTTTGAGCTTCATCCATTGCTAAATCAAATTATCAGAGAAATACGAAGCCGCCTCTATCGCGCTGTCTTTGAATGAATGCTTCACAGCTATTACACTAGCATTCAGTAATCTAAACCCTGTCCTTGGAGCCTTTCACAACTTCCAGAGCATAATACAAGCAATTCCTCCAGGTTCATCTCCACTTTTGCAACTCCCATACTTCACCAAGGAGGTTGTGAAATCAATCCAAGGCGAGGGTGCGAAGATTCACATGACTGTCCAGCAATACATGAAAATGTCTGAGGAGCGAAGGCGGAGCTCGACCGTCGGTCCTGCATTGCTCTCTGCAAACGAGTACGCGGCCGCTATTGCCGTTGCAAAGCAACTGCCGGCATTGGAGGTGTCCAAGGCATTCTTCAAGGTCATGGGAGAGAAGGTCATCACTCCAAGCAGCCTTGTGCAAATGGTCATCAAAGCGCGCTTTATTCCCCCGGGCTCTGTTGGCGTTCCAGAGATAGATCCGCTTCACTTGGAGGATATTGACCCCGAGGAAGACGATCTGGATTCCATCCTTGGCCGAAAGGCGACACGAAATCGGAAAGCGACACCCAAAAATGGCACTTCTATAGGAGACCAGCAGACACGCGTCCAGCCTCCATTGGCACACGCACCCTATCTCGCTTGTGATCATGCTCCAAAGTGGCATATATTCCTTGCAGAACAAAAACAGGAGAAAATTGCTGTTCCTCCTTTTATCTTTACGACTTTTGATAAACCTATTTTCAAAGAGAACGGGGAGCCAACGTTTAATGTGCAAACACTCAAGATGCAGTTTCAAGCCCCACCGCAGGTCGGTGACTTCAATTTTGCCCTACACATCATGTGTGACAGTTATGTAGGCTTCGACACCAAGCTGGAGATTACTCTACACGTAGAGGATCCTGCTAAAGCAGCTGCGCTGGAAGAGGAGGATGACATCAGCGAACCGGACGAAGGTGCGTCTCATCCTTCCTCTCATTTCTTTTTTAAATATTTTGGTGCAGAATATAACTGATTGTTGTTTACAGATTCACTGGCCGGTCAAATGCAAGCGCTGAAGACAGGAGTTCCGCCATCGAAGAAAAAACCAGTGGACGACTCAAGCGAAGAAGAGAGTGATACAGATGGGGATATCGAGGACACTAGTAATACAGACACGGAGACGGATGAGGAGTAATAGAACGCAAGTTAAACATATTTTTTTCTCTTACTTCTATTACAAATTTCGATTAAATTGATTTATATACCATATGAGCGAGAGCACAAATTCACGTCTTTTTTTCACCTATGTGTGCTCTTTACTTCTATTTCCGTTGTTATTTGTCCTTTGGGGAAGAAAATGAAAATAAAGCTTTCGAGTTTAATCGAACAAAGGAAATATCGACCCCCTTAATTTAAACCATGTCAGTCGCCGAGTTGGAGCTTAAACACCTATACAAAATACACTTTTTCGCAGCCTTATACACATCTCCACAACCATAGAACCCCTTGGATTCTACATTCTGAGGTTAGGACAAGTATAAAATTCGTAATAATAGGAATCTAACTTCAGAACTAAAACCTAGGATACGTCCTATGGATGTTGATATATACAAGCTTAAAGGCAGCTCCAAAGAGCATATATATATATATAGTCAACAGGCTGCAGGACCGCATACTGCGGAATTACATAACGTAGTGAGAGTATAAACTTAAATCAGTCACGTGGCCATGGGCCGGTGTTGGTGCCCTGGGCACCAGTTAGCTAGGGTTATGTAGATGCCGTCTGGTTGGTGATCTAGGATCACAGGTACAGATGAATCAAATCCAAGGCCCTTTCTTATATCACAGAACGGATGGATAGTTGTCAACTGCCTCGGTTTGCCTCATGTAAGTTAAGAGCCTTTCAACCCTAGATTGGTTCCCCCAGTGTCTTTCTCTTTAATCATAACTCCCAGTCTTGGATCCCTTCTCCCATGTAGAGGTCCCCTTCATCAAGCAATCATCAGTATCCTAGTCGGCTGCAAGCGCACTGATCGTCTGTTTGCATAGCACATCGCTTTCTCTAGAGTTGGCCAAGGGCGAGTCGAAACACCCTTCATTAATAAACGCTTATACTGTGCATTAATTATAGGCATTTCCTGGTGATCTGCTGCAGGGAAATATTCACAATCTTGGAGAGCTTATTTACACTCGACAGCTGTAGCCTGTCGCCGAACCGTCAACATTAGTAAATTGTTTATAGATCATTTGTACTTCTGTTGCAGCTCTACGAGTAGGAGATCTTGAGGTCGCCGTGAGTCCCAGATATCTTAGCTTAAGATTCCTAGCCCTGGGGAACAGAGGCTTATCAAGCTATCATTCATAATCATAAGCTAAACCTGCATTCGGCTTATGTATACAACATTTACGACCCATGGAACTATGGAGCGAGGGGAGGGAGCAAAAATATACCTACTGTTACTAAGGTTAACTACTGGTACATGCTAGTTAATGGTTATGACAAGTTTTAGGAAATTCAGATAGCGATGTGGCCGATGTGGTTCCTTCAGTACTGTCTCCATCCTTCACTGCGTACGTTTACATAGCAATGCAGAATCCGGTCTACCATAATCCATTACATTGTTCAGGCTTCAAGGGAAAGCCGCAGATGGGTTTGTTTGCATTGCACCTGTGCTTATCACATGCAGTTGGTGGTGGCTTCTCATGCCAATCGATTTAATTTCGACGATGAATTTGGTTGCTCTCAATATTTTTCATATACTGGCTCCCACATTCAAGTCACACGGCCCATTGACATTTTCTCTCTATCCAAAGTGATTGGTGCCGTCGTGTGTGTAGTATGTAGCGCAGAGAGTGGACCGTCATATGTTTACATGTAGGAAAGATCGACTTGTTTTGCTTGCTAGAAACATACCAAGTATATACATATATGAAAACTGCATGTGCGTCAGAGTATTATATGCTCCGGCAGGAAAGCTCCAGTGAAGCCATTCGTTCACCACACGGCATCAAATACAGCAAAGTAGGTCTGATGGGTTGGCAATGATAGGAGAGAGGGTTGAGAGGTCTATAACTAGCCTGTAACATGGATCTTGGCGATCATTATTGAGGGACATCAAAGTCTTACGTTCTGTTTTTGATGGCTCCCCATTTGCTTTGCTGCTCTATCTAGCTTTCTGAGGGAGTTTGAGGAAGACATTCTGTATAGTAACAATGGACACTTTATTGCTAGCCGAATCAGGGTTGAATTCCGCTGGTGGCAGTAGGATTATTAAGGAGGCTATTATTGAGGCGAATTGGAGTGCTTATGCACCCTTTTTTTTGACCAGAAGGGATACTGGCTGATAGCTGGGCGAGGAGGCCTGGTAGCAATGATGTCCTTATATAGTGCCCTGATGCTGTATGATATTTAAGTATTATGTGGCGATGTATAAAGTGGAAGTTGTACGTATAAGGTATTCTAGTTATTTGATATTACATCAAATTCCAATATTTGTGAGTGGTAGTACCGGTTTGGACCGAAACATATACAGCAGCTTCAATCTTCAAAGCTTGAATGTTGTGTCTTTGTTCTTCTCAGTCTTTCATATTATAATTCTACATGAGTATTATACACCATCTGCACCCAGCATGTGATTTGGCTCATAGTCGGTAGATGTTAATACAAGCATTCACGCATACTAGTACGATATCGTATAATTGTTCATAAAGGCCTTCAAAATTTAGAGAATATCTCCTTAGGTGAGAGAAATTCAAAACTGCCGAATATCTCTAACCAGGCCATGTACTACATTCTAGACAGTAGGGTTCTGGGGCACCTTCGCTCTCTCTTGGATGGCCTGTACATAGTATTAGTATTCTTGTTCTGATAACTTCGAAGGTCAATGGTTGAACCTTAAAAGGCAACGGATGGGTAGGCTGATATATTAGTAGTGGGTGCTATTGTCAGTTTTGATAAGTACATAATCTTGTGTACGTGTTCGACCTCGGCCTGCAGATAACTACTATATATAGTTCCTGGCTGATGTCGCGGGGTCAGTCAAGTTCCCGAATTCTAAGTCTTGACGGGGATGGGAATCTTGTGTTATAAACTGTCCAGCGCGGGGACTTACTGCAGCTGGCTCGAATAGTGGCAGAGACCACCATAGCCGTATAGCATACTAGTTAGTATGCTATAGCTGGGGCTTGATCACTGCCTTCCTTCTGAAGGAAGCTTTAGAATTACTATAAACTCGATTGACCATTAACTCCGTCCGAAATCAACATTAGCAATATGGGTAGTTGGCACTTAATAGCGAGAACCGTTCCGACTCTGAACCGCGAGATCTTGTGATTCCAGCATCGATCGTAGCGGCTGGATCCAGATTGAAGTCAAAATGAACAATAGAATCTTCTTTAGTGGATTAGAGTTTCGAAATGGTACCCAACTAAGCATGACCATAAATTACCTTATGATTACATGATAGAGACTCACTGCTAGTAGGTCGTTTAGAATACACTGTATTTTATGGAAGTACCTAGATATGTCGTATTGCCACATTCTCTTCAGCATGCTTGGGCCTTTGCACGTGGTCGCCAATCATGAAAGCTAGCTATATAGTCTAAATGACAGCCTCATGTCCAATGATAACTAGGGATAATACTATCATAGTAAGATAATACGTACGCTCCTGAGCAAATAGCACTGGGAACGTTTGAGAAGGGAATTATCCCTCACAGAAGAGATGCGTTCTCTTTGACTAGCTAGCACATATGTTTGAATGGCAGCAGTAAAAAGGAGGGACCATTTCAAAACTCCAATTAATTAAAGAAGCGAATTCTAATGTTCATCCTTGACTTCACCTTAAATCCGCTATGATCCTGGAATTACAACATCTCATGGTTCAGAGTCAGCAGTTCTTGTCAAGTATCTACCCCTCCCGACACGTGTATGACTGATGTTGATTCCAGCTGGGTGCTAATGGTCAGTTGAATATTTGACGAGCTAATTTGCCTCCTCATGTACCATGCACTTGCATTGAAAAGCCTCCCTGATTATCTCAAATCTGTGCACATGTCACTACATGTACACTTAAGGGTGGATCGCTCTTTGCGTCCTTGGAAGCTTCAAATAATACTATAATAGTTCTTTTTTTTAAGGGATGATAATCCGATGTTGTCAGTTTATGTAATCTGACAACGAAATTCGTTGTACGGTACTAATCTTCTATCAAAGCCTCCCGCACTTAAGAGTTGGTCTGTTAGAGTAACTAACTATACGGTAATCCAATATTGGTTAGTGGGGAGACAGCTGCGTAGCAGTGGATCGCGCTAGGTCATAAATGGCTAACGTAGCATAAGTTCTGCTAGTTGAAAGTGCCTTCTTCAGGCCTCAGCCATAGCCCATAGCTGCTCTTACAGGTCCGGCAGATAAGTGGCCGGCTTGTTCGCCATTCTGTAAAGCAACTGTGAACATGAACGTGCGGAGGTGACCAAGAACATCGCATATGTAAAATTGTAAAATTTAGATGGCAACCGGAACGATGGGAGGAATGTCTGGTTTACGTGGCCGAAAGTGGGCACATGATCATACACTGGCATAAGCCCAGCTAATTGCAAGCTCTGCCCTTAGTCTAGTTGCTATAAGCTCAGTTCAGATGTGTGCCCTCGAAAAGAGAAATCTTGTCGAAGACTCACCCCCCTGGTCGGCCAGGACGTAGTCCGTCATGTAGGAGGGTTGTACTGCCGTCACTTCCGTATTATATGTAACCGAAACACAGCAAGGAGATGTAGTTTGAACTCGCGGACTTGGCTTGACTTATAGTAGATGACTTTACCTACCGAAGGGGGCATTAATGCGGCTCTCCACTAATGATATTCGTTTTTACTGTATTGTTTAACGTCTTTAAGCGGCCATGATATAGTTGCATGGGATGATTCATTACTAGTGATGCATTGAAGGGTGCTAAGTTCCGAAATTTATATATGTAGTACGTTATAGCCAAGCCAGAGTATCTAGAACTGTAGAAATCTCTGCCGTGAGCCTTACTTAGGGCATCTGGGAGTATACCTGAAATATAGCCGCGCTACTAAATAGTTGTCGAAAAGCGTTATGTTGCAGAGTAAAACTAGTCTGGAGAAGTCCCCAGCGCAACAGCTGCAGCATGAAGCACCGCGGTAAGCGGCGATTACGATTTGGGGATGAAAATGGGCTCCGCTTTCGATGCTGTGAGGAAAGGGGTTCACACTATATGCTGGCGGGTATGAAAGAGAGATGTAGTTGTATATCGCGAACGCATTCCATAGAGCTTTCATTAGCGATAGTAGTCCGAGTTTACGAAAATTGCAAGGGAAGTCTGGAGAAACCTCCAGAAACCTCCCGTACTGGTGACTAAAATCGACATTCAATACAAATGATGATGAACGTCGCATACGTCTATACTAGATGATGGGAAGCAGCCTTTGTGACCCAAATCTAAGCTTCAAGGGCGGGGAAATTTCAATGGGTGGTATTATGAGTGTGGTTTCCTTCGAGTTCCTGATGATATCTCCGACGCCCTTCGTGTCAGGCTTTAATGATATGATAGGGTGCGGGCACCCGGCTTGTCGACTGTCGAAATTGCGTTCGGGCCCACAAATCGTTCGCTTGTTTTGAAGACACCGCCAGTTGGTCAGATGTTTCGCCAAATTGCTCAGCACTGCTATATAGAGGATGATAGGAAGCTGGAACCCGTATATGCATTCATTCAATAATGTAATAATAACTGTGGCTCTTGCGTTCTGAAAGTTGTAAAGTAGTGTGATACCGTAATGGGACGGATTTCCCCATGCAATAATAATGTTTCATGCAATCCCCAAGCTTCGTACCAACGACTCATTTATCCTAGAGCCTTAATAAAGCTGACCCCCCCGTATTGTAAGATCAAGTCTGGTATCGAGGTTACTATGATACTTCCAGTACGGATAATACATAATATAAGTATAACCAGGCCAGAAATCGATGGGATCGAGCTTCTAGAAGTTATGATATCATAGACAGGAGGGGGAAAGACCAGAACAAGCCCCAAGTGCCACAACATATGTACAGAACGAAACCTTGTTCGACATATGTGAAGACCCCCTTCACTTTGGATAAACGACCACCCGATTGAAGAGAGTGCTTTTGGGTGTAAGGTGTTGATTGATTGGTAACTAGTATACGGAGGCCAAAGAATAGGATTCGGACACTGGAATTGGGCTATAGCTGTGCTTTTAGATCACTATCATAGGGGAAGGTGAATGAGTCACCTGCTCATTTACTGCCAATCGTATATCAACTAATCTCCACCCCGTGGAGCTGCAGACCATTCTTCACCTAGACTTTAGTATCTTCACCCCTTAAGACGCAGGGACCAACTGATTGTACTATATAGTCACGCTGTTGACTATATACAGAAAATAAAAGTTTTGGGGACGGATAATTTCGCCTTCGGGCGTGGTATACATGAGCATATACTATGATATGATATGTTATGTCACGGATACTAAACCTGAGCCTTAGGTCATACCAATCCATGCATATGAAATATACTCTACTACATATGTGTCTGAAGTTTAATTTGAACTTCCAACCTATAGGACTTAGATATAGTGCCTCCAACCAGATCTATTGCTACATATAACCGGTTAGGCGGATACTACGAATCCCCGAGTCTCTTACATCACGGGAAAATAGAGATGCAAAAAAGTATAGAAGAGGAGAGAAGCGAGATGATGGTATATAGAACTCTCTTATACATAAAGTGGCGTCCTTGACCTACCTTGAAATACCTAGGGTGTGTACTTACATTGTACCCCACCCGCCAAATCCAATAGGCCAATATTCCTGATCTCGGTGAGGACTCATGTCCCTAGGTATATAGGGCGGGCGTTGATCAAAGATAAGAGGAGGATTCCATAAAATGCCATTCCGAATTCCCGCAGATCCTGTTCTCTACCTGCAGATGTCAATTCTTCCTTAGCGCCTCGGCAGGCGAGATGCAGTTTACTACTGCAACCCCTCGGGTATTGTGCAAATGATGTGTCATCCCCTCTTCAACATAGCTAGTCTATGAATAAGATCTTAACAAGCGACCTTTTTATCATTCTTGTTCCTTGATATATTCGTAGATGAACGCCACGCAGACTGTCTCGATATTACTAGCGACTAGCACACACCTTCAGTCCCATGATAGTATTTTGTCATTAAATGCCGGTGGTATTAGTTATGATGTTGAAGGTAAAGAACGGCCCCGATGAATTGAAAGGCTCCTGAGTGGAAAGCCGTCGCAGAGAAGCAAGAATATGATAACAAGGTTATATAATCAATTTAGAGAAGAGCGGGGAAATATGTTTTGGTGGGAAAAAGTTGAGTTCGTATAGCACAAACATCCAACGTCCTTTCATTTTAGAGTCTTATCGAGAAGATTCTAAAATTGAAGGAACCGCATAGTGAAGATCCTCTATTCTATAGCCTATTACCTTAGATGCGAAATGGGGGGATAAGTCTACAAACGGCGTGACAGCTCAAGTTTAGATGGCCATTCCATGATCTTGTCGCCGTCAAATCGTCATGGCAAGCCACGCGACAGTCTTCCTGACGTCTTTTGACTTCTTTTGACTTCCATACGAATCTCTTATCTTTTTCTCCATTCCATTATGCGTCTCCTCCCTCCTAGCTTCCTTGGGATAGCCGGGGTAGCAAGGGTTTCTAGACCATGTAATGCCTAATTTCTAAGCAAGGAAAGCTTATCTCCGCTCCTCGTTCTAGTCAACCTTGTGAGCCGTTTGCTCAAGCCACTCTTAAAAATTTCAGAGTGTCAGCTGATGATTCAGCGTTCCCGTCACCTCACCTATATGTGGGAAGCCATCCTGACCCGAATAGTGGTGGAAATACCCTCCATAACTTGGCCCCTCTCTAGTAGCAATAATGATGCAGCCGGAAACACATATATCGGAGCCATTTCAGTCGAGGCTCTTTGGAATTGCCCACAGGAATTAAGAAGCGGATACAGGCATGCTGACTGTGGAGAAGATGGAGACGTGAAAATAGAGGATGTCTAAACTTTGGGTAAGGAATTGGGCGCTAGTGGGTACGGTAACAATCCGGCGGTTCAATGGGTCTTCGGTAGGGTTAGGGTCCGGAATGACTAGCCTAGCATGAAGAGCTTATTTATGCAGTGCACGGTCAGTCTTCGCTCGCTTGATAGTATCGTAATCTTGTAGGTGAAAGGTATTATGTATTGTGGCATCAGAAATGCATTTACTTTCCAACGCTATTTATCATAATTCAACGATTTTAATGATTCAAAGACCGCATCAAGTCCTTTCATCACTTCGATATTGAGATGATACCCCAAGTTTTTAAAGTTGGGGGCGATGTTGCGTTTAGTGAGGTACCTTAAGTTAGACGGCGAATAATAATCACTACAATCTCTCCACCACACGCTCTCGCTTTTACTCTTCTTGATCTGATAATCACTAGTACCTAGGTACATACATATCTCGATATAGCTAGATCGTGGTTATCGATCTAGGAAAAGGGTGAATCTGGTTGAACGAAGCCGCTTGATTAGGCTACAATATGTATGCCCTGATGTATGCACTTGTACCTTGTTTAGACATACTATGAGAGATGGTTATAAAAGATATGTGCCACTAAGCGCGAGGGGTGCTGCTTCTGGATAGTAAATTAATAAATCCGTAAGAACTAGCTACTAGGATCTAATGGTCGGGAAGCTCCAAGATAGTAGTAAATTGGAAGTGGTGGTGATATCATAGTTGCATCCGGTAAGAATTCTCTGACGTTTTGATTTGATTTTATGCAAGATGTGAAATTAAATAAAATATACATTGCGCCACTGGTAATACATAGGAGAAAAGAAGTGGGGGGAAGATATCGATCCGTAAGGGTGGGAGAGGGGCAAAGGAGGAGAGAACTTGAAGGCAATAATGCCGATGACATCATAATCTCTAACAAGAATGCATGCATGTACTGTACTTACATCTATATTGCCTTACTTTGAAACCGGGATATGAGGTCTTTACTTGGAAAAGAAAGTGATGACAACGGTCATGATGATGGTGATGGCTAATAAATTGAACGCTGTTGTGATTGATGACAATTAGTATGAGTAATAATATAAATTTGGACACAACCTAGCTTTGTTGTCGTGGTGATCGACGGTTGGTCTGCTTAGCACAGGCATACTTGATATGAACTTCTTATCCTCCATGTTGGGATGGGGACTACCCTATTCACAGGAGCGAGAGGGGTAAAAAGAAAAAAAAGGGAAAGAGGAGTGACTGATGGCGTTGGATAGAAAGCTGTGCAGGCCGAAATATGCTAGGCATTAAATGCCAGTATGTTGGTACAGGTATGCATTCCTGGTAATTTATTAATTCAGACATCCCTGCGATATTTATTTGATAATGCCATCATTAATTAATATGTGCACGGATTATTATGGTGATACGTTCGCATTGACCACTTTCGCTTCATATACAAGCGCTAGTATCATACGAGCATCAATAGAACAACTTTTGGGAGAGAAATCGACCATGTTAAACCCGAATGTGAAAGCCTGTTTTTTTTTGTTTTCAAGGGTGGATTGTAAATGTGAATGAAGGATACGCCAATCCGATCAATTGGAACGTCAGGTTCATGCTTGGGACCCCCTTGAAAATTACTTAAAAGAGAGTACTAGCTAATATTTCGAAGAATGTCGGTAATGTTTGCAACATGTACATTATACATATAAAGCACATCAGGGCATGTGACAAGTCAAGATAGGTAAGCAACCACTGTAATAATATATGATAACAAATTATTAGATGCGGAGTACGGACTACTAGACAAGATTCGAAGACCACTGGCAATGACTCTATGGATGAACCTGATCTCATGAGAGTCTCACAACATCCGGGGCGGCGGTTGAAAGTTATGTAGTAGTGGTCTAGAGGTACGTATGTATGTATGTACTACTAGTATCGACATTATTAACCGACAACCGTTCGAGTTTCACTCTTTTCCCCCAACTCCTGATTAATTTAAAAAAGAACTTAACGATGAGATTCGCAGAGCCGCGCCGGAGAAGGTTTCCACGAATCCACGTGTGATGATTGTTTAATGTGGCCTTCCTAGAACCGGGCATGAGGGTACATGTACATGTACATTCCGTAGAGGCGCCGTTATTGATTCGCCAAGCACGCGAGGTTGATGACCGCCATCTGCGTACTAAGCATGCATAACTACGAGGTATGTGCGTTCCTATTCCAAACGTCGTCTTCCTTGACAAGTGAGTTTCTTTCGTTTGTTGTTCCTTTTCTTTTCTCAGGGGAAAAAAATAAAAAATCATGCTGCTAGGCACCTAGATGCCTACACACTACCATAGAACTCATTATAATATTATGAATGAGCTCTGACTAACTGCATTGCTCGGTCATAAGCAGAGAAGCAAAAACTAGGATGTAGGCAACAAGCTTGTCAATGACGTTATGAGTATAACATAGGTGCATTAAGTTGGGATCTTCGCTTCCAGCAAGGCAGCACTGCAATTGCGTATCCCGTACTCGCCACCTGGGTCTCGGCGTTCTAGGTCTTCCTGTGGAAGACCAGAATCGCCTAGAACATCAGAAACCAGGCATCCTCATTTGTTTGTTCACTAGTGCTGGTAACATGAGCGAGTTTTGCTCTCAGCGATGCGATTGAGTCGAAATGTTTTCCCCAAGTAGTACTGGATGTATCACATTGCAACTTGGAACTGACTCCCGTCTGTAGTAGTAACTCTCGTTGGAATAGAGGACATGCTTTAAGGAGTAAGGAAAAGCAAAAAGGGAAGAAAGAAAGAGGACTGCATACGTATATCTAGGTATATATTTTATATAAGCCGACCTTATCTAATATATTAGTCCCGCGGTGGCGTGTAATGCCACAAAGGAAAGGAAAGGCGCCCTTGAAGATATCGACAGTGTCAGTGACTCCTCAAATGCAGAATGAGATCCGTAGCAGAAAGCTAGATGAAAAAAAAAACATGATCCCAAGGGACTGCCGTGGTCCATGAGGTCATCATGAGAAACCAAGCTCATCCTTGAATCGGATCGTGGCGTGACCGCAACCTCACTTTTCGTCCGTTGCGCACCGGACCGCCTTCGAGACAGCTCTTGGCTAGAGAATTATAACGGGGGTCCATAAGGAACATCTTACGATCGAAGGAATGCTAAATGACGGGAGGGGGTGCCACGTATCTTGGGCATTTGACCGCTAGACCACTGGAAACGCTGTATTATAGCACAGGTTTGTAGACTGGTAGGGTGGCTGTGCGCGATCCAAAATCCGATAGTTGCCAAACATGTCGATAGGCACACTACCTATTACGCCTTCGTCGTAGCAGTTTGGCCATGTCATCGTTTCAGTATGGCCGCGGAGGCGTCGCTGAGGTTCGTCATAGTTAAACTCCGAATTGAAAAGATCTGTGTTTGTTGTTTGTGTCGGCGAAACTGGGCCATCTCGATATGAGATTCCGTCCATGGCTTGGGCAACCCCCGGTCGTGGTCGCTCAATCATATTCGAGAAATCACATAACGAGAAATGACAATCAAGTCCTGCGTGTTCCGGCTGCGAATCCCATCTCCAGAGATCGTCCATGATCGGCGACACTGGCCGCTCTAAGTTATTCGAAGGATTGGCAGGGCTAACTGGCTCTGGAGACGGGTCTGCAGTCTCACTGCAATCTGTGGTCGTTGGTAAATGCCGCAAGTATTCAAGAGACTCTCCGAGATCTTCTGCCGGTTCATTCCCCCCTTCCTCCGCCTGTTTGATCAGACCTAGGCGGTCCAAAATTGCATGCGTCAAAGGGTGGCCTTCATTGGTTTCGACAAGTGGTTCGCCTGGAAATCCCTCGTTGTTGATGCAATGCTTGTACAGTTTCTGCAACGCTTTGACGACCAAGGAATGGTGGGATTCGAGCATCTCGACAAAACTGTGAATCTCGTACATTACCGCCAGGTTAACATGATATCTTCACATCCTAGCCACGTTTGAGCGTAGTGTGTAGAAGGACGCACCCTCTGGAGTAGACTTTTGTCTGCGTTGCCTTCCTTTCCCGAAAGAGACATGGATGATTGTATGCGGAGCAGCGGTTGCAAGGTTGGTTGCCGTCACACTGAAGGACAACGGGTTTTAGCCTTCCTATCTATCTCTCATGTGGGATGGAAATGAGAACATGATGGTGGTAAACCATTGTAGTGACCGTAGGGGTCCGCAGAGCATACCTTTGTCTTTTTCACTCTGCATCGATCACAAGCTTTCAGGACATGTTTCCTCTTGGTTCGAAAAATACGATGATGCCTCTTAACTTCTCCAGACTGCTGGGGCGGCTCAAGCCTTGCGCCTGATATCGGTATCACTGCGGAACCAAGAGCAGAGATACCATCAGTGACGCCCGGAATTTGCGATTTGGGATAGAGCCGGGGATGTCTGGACATTTGGACGTCTAATAGTGGGTGTTACACATGTATGTCAGGAAGGTAAAGGTATGGTTGATATTAGAGGAAGGGAATCGTCAGAGGAAGGGAGTCATCTTTGCGCGCGGAGGGACATAATTGGGAAAAATGGTATTGTTGAGTGTTGAAAGATAGGAAAAGAGCGGGGAAAGATTGAAAGATTAAGGAGGGTAAGGGTTATCAAAATACATGAGAGAGGGACCTGTTCTTGTTCAGCTATCAATGGCAAGTCCCTTCAGTGCTTGCTGCCCTATGATTTCGGTGACGTGGAATTACTGTCTCTAATGATCCCTTCATCAACAATAATTACTGTTGTATTGTCGTTCACCAGCCCCCCTGCAGGTATTCCGATGCGAGGCGAGTAAACTGAGTTGAAATCTTGCAACCAATACAATCATACGTTGGTGACGCTTCACAGATACGGGATGGTCGAAATTTACATCGAGATGATTTGCTCCTGTGGGTCCCTCTAGCATAGGCTGCACGTCGGGATGGTTTATGGATGAATTACACTGGAAGGAACACGAGAAACAACGGCCAACAGTGTGGACAGCTGGAAAGTGGTCCGATATTAAGATGCTCTATCTGAATATAAAGTGGTTGGTTGACCGTTAGTCCTGAGCCGCGAGGTCACAGCGCTCTGCACCTGTTTGGAGTATCAACGGCTATGAGTGTGTATATATGTAGCCTGGGAAGGGGCCGCGACAGCTTCACTAAATTGACAGGATAGTTGGCAGGTAAAATAAATCTCCCTGGGCCAAAGGGAACGCTAAAAAAAAATATCATCGATAGACCTAGGGATCGTCCCATAATTGACCTTATGCGAAATGAAAAGATGGCAGGTCCGGGAGCCACGGGAGCAAGCCTTACGTGGAAATAGTCATTGACTGTTAGATATCTGCCAGCCAGAAAGAAAGGTGGGTGTCGGAATGGCTCCAATGGCAATGCTTGGCGACCGCTTTGCTGGATGAAATTGAGTCTTGGGTGGATTATCAGAGCTATCATAGAAGGACAACCGCTGTCACTGATCCATGCAAGTCTTGTGTTCCGGGCAAGGGCGGAAAATCTCTAGGGAGCATTGTCATCAAACCGGCGAGTCGAGGAACGAAGATTTGACATTTGTATCGCCTCGCCTTGTTTAGAGGAGTTGTCTCAACGATATGTCAGGTGTTGACTTGGCCTGTCCAAGTACCAGTGTTCATCAAACACGAGAATGCAGAGTGATCTCTATTTTTTGATTCTCCCTAGGCTTTGAGGGCGCCCAAGCTAGCGTTTTCAAAATGCTATGACTCGACGATGGGGCTGATTCCCTTGTATCTTGACGGGGTCAAAGGCCGGATTGAATCTGCTCTAGACAGGGTACCATGTATGCACAAGAGAAATTCATAATTAGCTTATTTGACAAGGAGATGTTAACTCCGCTTGTCTGTCGATAAATACTACCTGAGAAGAGGTTGGGGCAGTTGGGGCATGCTTTAGTCACCTGACATGACAGTCTGCTGTACTTCTGCCTGCATAATTAATCACTCCGAGAATCACGACGCCATTTATTTTTCTACGTTCTCGAGCCCCTCCATCCCAAGGATCCAATGACATATGTATTGATGCTCCTCCACAAGTATTGGTCATCAAGAACCTTCAATCTATTCGCCACAGAGCCCATCTCCTGCAAGGCTAGTCATCTCCCTCTACAATCTTCATAATCCCAGAGCTTTACTTCATGTATGTTGTCTGAGAAGCACAGCAACTGCCGCTTTTGGTGGGCTGTCCTTAAGTGGGCCTCCCTGGGAGTAGTTGGCCTCTCATGTCCCCTTTTTACTGCAAGTTCTATACCCTGTATTTGGCAGTTGTTCAGTCAGACACCAAATTTGAGCAAGCTAGGCCCTGGATGAGGTGTAAATAACAGTGATTTGTCGATGCTTGCCCAGATTTCTGTTGATGGCAATGAAGACAGCCGAAATATTGGTGGGTTAAATAGTGGTAGGTATCGATTAGGTATCGTTATTGTGATGGATGGCAACTTTTGAGAGGCTTCACAAGCTATCAGTCTTTAACCCTAATACGCTAGGCCGCAGCTGGTGGGCGGTCAGGTCCAGCTTAAGAATATCAATATTCGCATCTAATTTGATCTGATATATGATCAAATAATATAAGTTATAAAATTTGTGATCTATGGAGTGCCATTCACCATCGTATTATTGTACTAGTACATTACATACATACACACATACATTTTTTTAGTTAGTAGCTGCCCGCGCCGATGAGGAGTAATTTGCCAGCCAATTCAAGTGCTAAGTCATCGGAAAATTCCAGGATATATCCAAATTTTTCTTTTTCATTGTGGGAAATGCCATCATCCATCATGGTCGTCATTGGAAAATTCAAGCCTAATTAATAGTGCCTCCTTAGATGTGAACTCCAGAAAAGCAGGGTCTTGCAGCCTTATAATAGCTCCTGGAAGCTTTAAATTTTTTGTACCCATCACGTTCTTCTTCTACGTATGTAGGCCCAAGTCTGTTAACTTTTCTACGATAGGTGCCTAGTAACCTTGTGGACAATATGTTAATAGCTTGTCCTTGAGTGGTAGACAGAAGAATCGTCATTATTCTCGGGTTCATCCGGTATAAAAGAGTGGATGAATACCGTGGCTGCGCTTTCCTTTATCTGATACATACCGTTACAAGACAAGCACTCGGTCTAGTGAGAGGAAGCCAAGCCTAAGTCTCAAAGTTTCTTCTGAGGATTGATAATAGAATATGTGGAGGTCCCAGCTCATCTAAGTAAGGGTACTTCAAGTCTTCAGCCTTAGTAGTACTAAACGTGAAGAGATCTCTGTGCTACTAGGTATTGAGAGATCTGCTCGAAAAACTCTGGACTCCGTATTATTAGTTACGCTCAATGTTTAACCTAGTAATACTTACATTGTCTAGTCAATCGGCAAGCGTCAAACGCATCGGAATCCACCTCGTGCAGGACTAAACAACTTTAAACCGCCCAAGTTCTTTCCCTCCCCCTACCACCCCCCCGGTTTCGGTTTTCCTTTCTTTTTTCCAGTATTTCCTTGTTTTCATTTCCCTTCCCCTTCCTTCGTCTTCCTTCTACTTCCTTTCTTATTGCTTCTTTCCTTTTCTTATGACGGCATCAAAAGAGGGGGAGCCAAGGGAACATTCGACCTCGTGCTGAAATTCGGCGATGTGGGAGGAGAGGAGAGAGAAAAAAAGAAAAGAAAAAAGAAGCAACTCTTTCGGGGCAGGTCTCTTTGGAAATTAATAGATAATCGGAGCCTATTGCTGGAGCTAGAGTGAGGGAGTGGTGCCAATTCGTCATTGAGACTCAAGACTATACCAGGAGAGTCGTCAGGCTATGATAATCCGGCAAACGGACTGGGATAGGAAGAGTTGCGTGTCATGGAAGCATGCTCACATGCGCTTCTGTAGGACTCAACCTACTAAGGTCCTCCACTAAGAAAGCAGACACTGCACTTAAGCCTCTTGGCTTTCACTTCCTGCTATGCACTCCCCCGGACGCCTACCTCTCTTTGGTATTCTGTGTCACAAATGGGACGAGTGGAGGAGGGAAAACAGGGTCTTCATTGGTCTGGGGTTGCACTACCAGCAGGTAGAACCCTTGGAGGAGCACAAAACCGGACAGACGCCCGATGCTGCATGGAATCAAAGGCCGACGGGGAACTTCTGAACGCAGAATGGAACGGTCCTCCAGGGGAGAGCAGACCATAGCCTGCAAGCGATAGAGTCCCCATTGGAACTTGGTCAAAGAACGCCGGTTACGGACTGGTGTAAGATTCCAGATTGCGTGCAGGGGAGAGAGGTATGCAGCAAATCTTTTGGCGTTTTTGATATAGACGTGTACGGGTGTCGGTGTCTAGTGACTGGCCACCACTCAGTCTTTGGCACGGGAAATGTGAATGACAACGTACCGCTGTTGCCATGGCTTTTCGGGGGGATATGCTGTGGCTCCAATGGGGGGTGGGGAATCCTGTATTATTTCAGGCTTGCCTCTGTGGCGCGGCTTTTCGAAACACATTCCTCTATTGGATTCGCCCGGGGATCCGGGACACGGGGCACATACAAGTATTCTGTGGAGCAAGAATGTGGAAGCTCTCGTACCGCAGATAGCCTGCACAGTCTGAAATCGCATCACATAAAATAGGCGCAAGGTGCCATACCATCACAAAACGGGGTCTTCCCCTAGGGATACAGCGAAACAAGACTAGATAGGGAAACGAGAGGAAATAAGGAGAAAAGTGTTCAGGGCAAGGAAGCGAGAAAAAAATTTATTGTATGGGAGGGTGAGTTGGGTTTGGGAAATCCGTGCTTAACTAGTCCGCGCCGGGCTGGCTTGAATCGAGGAAAGGTGAAAAAGGAAACAAAGGGATTTAATAGATTTGTTGGTATTGCTCACTCATCCAGATCTGTAGAAAACGAAGAGGGCCCAATGTCTCATAGGTACTCTAGAGGATACGGGGCTCCTGTATTTGGGATACAGGGCGACAAACAGATTATCGTAAATAGGCAGGGGAGGAAAAAGGCGATCTCAAACTGAAAATCGCAATCTGGTCATCTCTGCTTCACAGTACCCTGGTAATTGATACCCTGGTAATTGACTGGATCCGTCCTCCATGCCTGCAAACATCACTCGGGACCACAAGTCGTTGCAGGCGGATGACTGCAACGGAGGATTCCAATCTGCAAACTATCCAGAGTACCGCTTAATACGGTATAAAAATTGAAATATACGCGAATAGAAAGTTTATTAAGAACATTAACAGTAGAGTCCCTTTCATTAAAAATGGGGTTCTCCGTTTCTCCAGGCCGTCTAAAGGACAACACTCGCGTCACCATGGGCAAGGATATCGAAACTTTCCTCGCTTGTTGTAGTCACCGGAGGGCTGCAGTCTGGCATAGAAACTAGATGTTTCCCCTTTTTTACGTCGGAGAGAATCATATTCGCGCTTGAATCTGGAGGGAGCTGGGAGTCTGGGTTGAATGTCCACCGTTTGTCGCCAACCCATTCTAAGCCATCCCCAGCTCCATGTTCTTTAAATTTTCGACGATCAATTTCACGCTCCTCGACTGGTAGGATAGAAACCTCGCCTGTTAAATCTTCTTTCTTGCGGCTAACCGTGTACGGCAGGGGAAGATTTCTCCGATGCCACTCTCCGACGAACAAGCCGTCAACGTCAACTTCGTTGCGCGCCTCGAGCCATTCGTCCATCTCATGTCCATATAAGTTGTGAAGTTCCTCGCTTCCGGTACTTCTACTAAAATTCTTGGCCCAATGGGGCCGCGCACCCATTTCTCGCATAAGCCACTCAAATGCTTCGTAATAACGGTCCCTGCATGGAGGGTCACGATGGTATGGACGATAAAGAGTAGCGTTTAAGTAAACAGTCGGGCCATTACGACACGTCGGGTCAAGATAAGGACGAGGAGAACTGGTCAATGTGGTGTCCACAGCTCGTACTTCAATGGGGCAATGCACCCATACACCCTTAGAGTCAAACGGTATGCGAGCTGTCTCAGAGTCACCATTAATCCAGGCAGACAGGCGTGTAATTGCCTCAGGGCCTTTCTCTAGAGGCAGAGCCCATTCATTTACGAATTGCGAGTAAAGGCAGTTCATTAGGAGACCTTGCCTGCCGGGCTCGACAGCGTTGGTGACTACCGTTCCATGTTTGAAACCGTATTGCATGCCAAAAATAAACCATTCGACATAAGGGAGAACTCTTGGAAACCAATTGGATAAGGCCAAAAGGTTATGGTAGATATGGTACCCTAACTTACCGCCATAGAAGGTCTTAGGGGGAGGACGAAGAGGGAGATCGGTCTTATCTGCTCTCCATACAATTGCACTCTTCAAATACGGCAGCCACCAGACTCTGACGAATTCATGAGAAGTCCAGAGACCAGAGGACCAGCCCGCCAGGACGCTTGACAGAGGATGCATCGACTGCCGCCAGGCGATTCGAAAGGATGGCTCCGCTCTTAACTCAATCTCAGTGATTATTCCCAGAGCTCCTAGAGAGATTAGAGCAGCGCGAAATAGTGACGGGTTATCAGTGGCGCTGCAGCGCACTGTGTTACCATCGGCTAGGGTCAAGGAGAGTGACAAAACAGAGTCCGACAACAATCCATGGCGAAGAGAACTACCGTGAGTTCCCGTTGCCAGAGCCCCAGCGATGGATTGATGATCGATACTTCCCAGATTGGGTAGTGCTAGGCCGTGCTTCTCCAGTTCCAGACCCAAATCGTTGAGTCGAATTCCAGCTTCCACTACGACAATGCCGGACGCCGGAGAGATTCTGAGGATGCGATTGAAGCCATCAAGATTCACTAACCAGGAGGACGTGCAGGTTAGATCAGACGGTGAATGGCTGCTACCTACGGTGACGATGCGACGACGGCAGCGGCGAGCTAGTGTGACGACTTGCTGAATCTCCGCAAGCGAACGCGGACAAACGTAGAGCTCTGGCCGTGAGTAGAATGTCCTTGACCAGGTGCAATGTAGGTGATCAGTCATAGCGCGAAAAGGCACAGCTGGGTCAAGTAAAGAGAGTTCGCGAACGATGGCCGGATCCATTCCTAATAGAAACGTTGTTTAGGACCAATTTATTTACCCGATGCGATTCCTCACGGCAAAGACGAGGTACTTAAAACGAGTTGTGAAAACAGCAGTCTTGTTGGTGCGATGAATAAATATAGTTTTTAGTTACCAACCGCTTGAGAATTAATGATGAGATCTTTATATGTGACGAGAAATTGCGCGAGTCGAATATCTTATCAAGACACAAGCAAATCTCATTTTTAACCTTATTACCTTATCTTAAACGAACTAATGAGATTACTTTACTACCTTGTGGCGGTGCATTTATGTACTGACTTGCTAAGACTAACGTAGTAGTTAGTGACATACATACAGTATTCTCTACAACTTAGAGAAATGGTGATAGAGTGACGACGGGTGACTGCCCTTTTTTCCACACCCGTTCCTTAGATGATTTACCACTAGCGTAATAGAACAGAGATAATACTACGAAACCTTAATGTGCGTCGGCACTTCATACCCTAATTTTTTGCCAGTGGCCAGCCTTTAGAGTGCCCCCCCCTAAATGAGGCCTGACAATTAATAATGACTACTTACATAATTACCTTAAATCAAGCAGCACCTTAATTAGTTGGGGTCTTGGCAACAAGCATCATCACATGACTTTCTTTTCTGAAACTCAGCCCGTCCACAACTTGTCTATGTCCCGAATAATACAGAATTGTTTTGTCATATAATTGCTTGCCAGAGAACATATCTTAATTATTGTACATAATCCCATAATATAATGTACATCCCTTCAGAAGGGACAATTTCAGCTCCAAGCTAATAAAACCATCTGATGACCAAGCATGCTTACTGTATTTAGGTCCCTGACCAAAATGAAGGAGCTAAGCCTAAAGTAAGTTAGGACATACTATGTCAATGAAATTGGTCTAAATTGGACTAGTTCCGGATAGGATCATGTGACTTAACACATCAACCGAGTACTGAATTTCCGCATACTCTAGCAAAAAAAAAAGCAAGACTTTCATGCTTCGCTAACGAATCACTCTTCGTGCATAGCTTTGTGTACCTATCATATGTAGTCGTTTAGTAGTGGGCCTCCACACTTAGACTAGACTAAAGTCAGGTCTCTTGCCGCTTTAGGACTAGAGGTCTGCGATAGGCTTTAGATCTTTCCCTTTAGTACGCACAGCTTCACTGGAAAGTATAGTGAGCTCTACACTACTACCTGTAGGTATTGCTATCTCAACTTCTACTAGGCAGGCAGGACAAAAAGGAAAAATATCCAGAATCATGAGTACAGCTACAGCCACAAATGGAAATCCTCATCCATACTATCCAGCCAAAGTAGAGATACCAGGTTACTCTCCAAATCAGGACTCTATCTTTACGGCTCTTGTTTTCTTCACTTCTGGCCTGATTGCGATTCTCGGAACAAGCCTTGAGATTGCCAACTATGTACTCCCATCGATGACGAGGGAGGACAAGTTTGCCTTACTGTGGTTCGTTTTATGTAATATTCCTATAGATACCGAAATACTTGAAATTCAAGGCTGACGATGAGCGCAGCGGGAAGCCTCCATTGCTTCTTTGAGGGATACTTTGTAACCCACCACACTCGAATGGGGAGCTCTCAAGATATCCTTGCGCAACTATGGAAAGAGTACGCTCTATCTGATTCGCGATACTTGACCTCGAATGCATTTGTTGTGAGCATAGAAACTATTACTGTTGTAGGTCTGGCACTAATGTCAGTTCGTTTCTTGTCATCGAATTTGCTCATTCTTATTGGCTAGTTTGTCTGGGGACCTCTGTGCCTTCTCATTGCATACTTCATCATAGTCCGACACCCTTTGCGTTATCCCTTGCAGGCCATCGTTTCCGTGGCTCATATTTATGGTGATCTTCTATACTACTTTACAAGTATGTTTGACCATTTCTACAACGGGCTACCGTACAGTAGACCAGAGGCCCTCTATTTCTGGGGGTACTACGTCTTCATGAATTTCATTTGGATCGTTGTACCATTGTGTAAGTGCCCTCGCTTGCAAGGAGCTATACATATTGTCAACACCACCTGCTAACAACTGACTCTAGACCATTTGCACCAGAGTCTTAGTGCGAGCTTGAAGGCTTTCAAGGCACTGAACGGGGCAGCTGGCCAATACAAGCTCGATTGAATTGGTAAGAAAGCTGAAATATAAGGGCTCGTTAAGCCAAGACGTCTCCTGCATTAGGATATGCATTCAATCGGACATAATTGAGGTTATTGGCTGCCAATTTATTACGAATAGTTTCTGCAATGAGCATTAAGTTCTTGATTTTATTATACGATAGTACAGCCTGCAATTCGATGTGGTTCTTTAGAATTAGTAACAACCCTTCAGTAGCGATTGGTAGTAGTAGTGAAATATCTGTGAGCAGCGACGTTATCGGATTGGATTAACTCTCTGGGTGGATCTAACAGGTCCAACAGATCCAGGTGTCTAGCTCTGTTATTGGTAGTGGCTTAGCCTAAACAACTTGAAGTACTACACTGACCGGGACCTGGGGATGAATCTGAATTAATTCCAGTTGATCATTATCACGAGCTCGTCGATGCGGTTGTTATCGCCCTAGAAGAGGAGAGAAATGGGAAGGATACTAAATGGCTGGCACGGAGGGTACGTATGACCCGAAAACCCTGCGCGGTTAGGCGGGAGCAGGGTGAGGAAAAAAGAGGGTGGAAAGGTCACAGTCCGTTCTAGCTAATAGGCTCTATATGGACTTAAAATTTGATTAAATAATAATAATAATACGATAAGGTTGTTATCGCGCTTTACGGTGATGAGGGGTTCGATGCCATCGAGTTCCGGAATGAATGATACCACTTGCAAACCGATTTCTCTTTACGTTCTTACAGTGCCTTTCATGTCGGATGAGTGTGAACTTTATTCGGTAGCGCAGAGCTCCTTATAGATCGCCGTTCACATCTCAAGATGGACAGAATCGAAGCTAGCGAGTGCCTTCAAGCGTGGCACAGACGCCCGGAGCGATGAACTGAATCTTTGGAAAGCGAGGAGGGCGGTAATACAACTAAGGGCGGCACTATATTCAAAACTCCCAGAGGATTTGGAAGACTCGGCTAGAGGAAGTTGGGGGGAATAGTGCCCAAGTTACGAGGAAGCTGCACTAAGAAGTTGTCAAATAAAATCATACTCTGCCCTCTCCATCGCTCCCTACATCGCACACAGTAGGTTGATTGACGGTTTGTTAATCTACTTTTAGAGTAAAACTAAATATATACTAGAACTCTGCGAGAACCCTTCTGGATTGATTGGAGTGGGCCTCTGATCCAGCTCCAATCGATTCCAATCCAACACTTAACATCACGGTCTCTGATCTTACAGGAGAGATGGCCACATTTGTCTGGCGCAAGACGAAATTGTGCTCGAATCGAGAACCGTTTGATCGCGAGTCAACTCCGGACTTTTATGAACTGCGACTGAGTAGGAATAGAGATGTTAGAGACTAGCATGCTCCGTTCCCCAAATTATCTCTGGCCACCTGCAGCACAGGTGTGCTTCGGCAGTGTCGGTTCACCTTCGGTGATGAATGATACAAGTATCAAGTATGCGAAGACATTCATTGTTTTTTCTCTAAATTCCTACTGCCTAACTTTACATAATAGTAAAACAAAGCGAGGTCACGTGAACGACCCAGCTATATAGTGCCTTGTTCAGACACTGGGACTATCTAGTTTTGTGACTAGAACCCTTTCTCATCCACTCTCTCTTCAGATCTTGAGGCACCGGCGGCACCGGTGGAATATTCTCGCCGCCCTCGTATCGTCTGCCCCTCTTCTCGACGTTTACAGGCGCCGCAACATTCAGTCCAGATGGATGCTGGTTCTTGAGGTGAACACGCTGTCGTAGGCGGCCGCTTTTGGGCCTAGAGTCACCATCCTTCGGGCGAAGATTCGGTATGGACTTTTTGACTTTCAGGCAAGAGGTGGACTTGGCATTCGATCCAGAGGGCCGCTTTGGAGTTGAAAGGGCGCGTGGTGCCTGTAGGTGCTTGATAATCATTGGTATTTCCTCGCACCCCGTGTCCTTCCGGACCTGATCGGCATGGTTCCTTATCGATGCAGTTGCCGACGTCGAATCGTCACGGCAGCTTTGACTGTTGAAGAGGCTGCCTCTTCCAGAGAGAATTGGTAGACGTCATCTCCGTGTCCGTAGTATCATCAATCATTGCTCAAATCGCGTTCCACGTCTGATCGGCAATGTTGGGATCGATCCGTGTCGCGGATGCATTATCCCAGAGGAATATGTTAGGTGGCTTCTTGCTCACTCGGTCATTCATGCTCCCCTCGATGAAGCGGGAGCTCCGAGCGCGGACCACGGGCGAGCCATGACGCCTATTTTTTGAGCTGGATGGCGAAGATGGATGTTGCTTGTAAGGGCCCTTGCTAAGCCGCATGCCATGTCCATCGCAAGCGATGCCATCCACGAAGGGCCAGTTATTGGATCGTCGGCGTTTGGCCGAATGGACAGTTGGTTCGGTGCACGTGTCCCCGTCAACATAACCATGGTGCTTGTACCCGGCATCCTCGGCTTCGTCGTCGCGACATGACGCGTCAACAGTGAACTGGGAGGCGCCAGAATTGGGGGGTTTCCGCTTGTGAGAGGCGCTCACGCTCCGATCCCAGGTCTTGTTCCCGTTTGTGGGTTTGAAACAAGCATATTGGCATGCTGGGAAATCTTGGCAACCAAGAATAAGTTTGTTGTGAAGGAATCCATCTGTTCGCAGATCTTTATCAAGGCCATGCTGCAGGTGCTTCAGCTCCTTGATCAATAGTTGTAGGCAGTCTCGAGTTAGTTTCCCGGTGTTCTTGTCCATAACCGATCGTAATGTTTTTGAGTTCCACCTGTTCAATATACTGCGCTTGTATTTGGGGCCCTCAAGGTAGTTACGTGTAGCATTGCAGATTTGGTCAAAGGGTAAAGTTTGGGAGACATCCTTGACACTTGTGTAGTAGTGGTCAAGTGCAAGACCATGAAGCATTGTGGGATAAGCTTTAGTCTTGATTTCTTCCGGGACATTGGCTCTATCACAGAGATCATGAAAGATAATGAATTTAAAGTCAAAGTTATCATCATCTCCGCTGTACTTGTTGTCCTCTGTATAGATTTTGGCTGAATTCGGGAGTTCCTTGCCGAAATCTTGAGCTTGTGGCTGCTTATTTGGGATTTCAAGTTGTTCTTCAGAGTCAACTTCTTTGGTAGGGGTTACAAGTCCTTCAAGACCAGATGACTGGTTGATCTTGAGGATATATGCAATCCGCCTAGAGTTGAACTGTCCTCCAGCTTCCATATATCCCTTGGTCTCGGATTCAGCCCATTCCATCGGTTCATCCTCTTGCAGAGTATTAAATAATGACTCAAAAACTGTTGAGGTCCTGTTCTTCATTACCTATACACCGCGGGCTCGGAGGAGTTGTCGAAGTTTGCGGATGTTGGTCTGGCTACAATCCTTAAAGGTTTGCGGAGTGAAGTTCTCGAAATCATCTTTGTATGCCTCCCACGAATCATCGTCTTGGAAGTCATAGGCTTCGTATTCAACAATTTTGAACTCGACAAACTCATTGATTTCCTTCTTGTCGGTTTGTTCAGACTGTATATTGATTCCACTGCGCCATCTGTCTTGTCCTGCTTCGATCTGGACTTCAATGTCGGCCATTTTAGAGGTATCGAAGGATCGGTAGGGAGATTAATAGGAAGGTAGGGAGTTTGATATGTGTATGAGAGGTCGAAGAAATTTGTTGAAGAGTGCGTGATGGACGCGAACCAAGGGCCTGTTAAGGGGTTGGTCCTTTGAGTATCTGAGGCCTTAGTGAATAAGGGACTGGTACTCCTTGCCGATGATCATTCCTTGTCCTCCTTGGGCGGCTAGGATGGGCGCAAACAAGGAAATTCTGATGGGAAATGCATGATGGACGCGAACCAAGGGCTGGTTAAGGGGTTGGTTCTTCGAGATCCGAAGCCTGGTGAAGGGACAGATCTCCTTAGCAAACAATTCTTGGTAGAGGCCCTAGTTAATAGGGGACTGATCAAGATTGTCTCTCTTCGAAATATGAAGCCTCCTGATCTGTGATCACTGCAGTGTCGGTTCAAGTATGCAAAGACATTCGTTGTTTTTTCTCTGAATTCCTACTGCCTAGCTTTACATAATAGTAAAACAAAGCGAGGTCATGTGAACGACCCAACTATATAGTGCCTTGTTCAGACAGGCAGAGAGAAAAGCTCAAGAACTTAGTAAATGATCTTATTAGTTATATATAGATGAGTGCATCTCATATCCCCAAGCTTGACCACCTTAGATGGTAGAGTTAAAGAGAAGTGACGAATGATGGTTGCGGAGAAATCGTTAGCTGGTCCAGCTGCCGGGAGTATTGGGGCCAGGTTTCTTGGGGAGCCGATTGCCTTTATGTACGTGTACGTACGCATGTATGCGAAATCTGGACAGGCCTGAAAATATTTAGAACCCCATTGAGGTGCTGTTCATTTATGTTATACTCTCGGCACTGAAATTGGCCTGCAGATTATATATTATATGCATGATAAACTCGGCATGGCCGAAACTTGTATGTTCCGGCCTTCTTAAACCTTAAAGAATATGATAGAAAAAACTTAATCTACTTCCTACACGCTGCCAGAGCTGATGGGAAGGTGGAGGCCCGTTTAGCTCAGAACGAAAACATCCATTTTTGCATTATTGTCTCCGTTCCACCTTCTCCATCGTCGAGAAGCCACTGACGCGTATATTGGTGGAGAAATCATAAAACTTGGGATGGTATATAGCTCGATCTGTGTTGGGGTAAGGCTTCCTTCCATCTTTGGGCTGTGTCGAACATAATGAAACTAGCAGGAGCTCAAAAACGAGAGGCCAAAAATCCGAAATAAATTGCTAGAGTCTAACTCTTTCGCGACATTTTTCGCTTAGTAATCTAACATTTATAGGCTGAAAAAGATACTATGATTTAGTACTAAATGCTATCTCTTGGAGTAACATTACTTCTTGGAGGGGTGAGTCATGTGATCAAAGCACGTGGTTGCCTTACAAATGCGGGGTGTTAGCGAGGCTTGGCGGCGACATTTTAGGATCTTACAATTCAAAATTGTCTAGCTCCCAGTAGTTATAACAACACCACCGTACCGTTTTCTAGGAATCTGGTTAATCGGAAATGCGCTGTAGCTACTGAACTGAGGCTCCTATTGACTAGAATCAAATGAGAAATGGTGGTGGTGGTTGACGTATTTTTGCTTGGATTTGGGGTAGAGGTTTTAGCACCTTGAAATACGGGCCTCCATATTCCGTCTCAGGTATAATTGGATAATTTGCTACTCTTGTGCTGGGCTTACCACACTAAGTCACAGACTAAGGCCATGTTCGGTTTCGGAGTTATCTCCCATTTACTCACATTTCCGTTTGGGTGTGCTAGCCGTTAAAGGTTATAGCCGCCCCAACGTAACGGAAACGCCTGTTCGGTTGGCAGGGGGTTCCGTTTGGGTGGCCGGAATTAGTGGCGGCAACCGCGTGTACCCGTACACCGCTTTCCATAATGGAGTTATCGGAACTCCGAGAACTTCAATTTTACAATCGGTATTTAAAAGGTCCGATTGTACTATTCCGTTGGTAAGAGCTCTGGGCCGCTGGCCTCAATGCATCATCCACCATCGATAATTATAAACAATGGTCTCCAGCCATATGTACAAATTAATATTCGAACTGGCAACCACTAGTATTTCATGATTCATCACTCGCTTGTTCATTTCTCATTACTATGACAGACCAATTTATTACTGGCGGCATTGAGTCTGATAGCAATCTTGCCTGCGAGGATCTTGACGATTTAATAGAGCATCATGCCTTTAAACTGGTGCACACGGCGCCTATACAAGCCATTGGTCATGTTGACAAACGCATTTTTGGCCTGTCTACTAGTGTACGCTCACAGTATAACTATCGGGAAGACAGTCCCAACAGTGCTTGAAGGTGAGACATATACAGCGTGGCTCCGAGATTGCCATCATTGGAATACACCCAATATTTTTCGACTATCCAAAGATACGTTAGAAGCTCTATTAGCTTGGTTTCTACAATATATAGGAAAGAATAACAATCTGGGTCAACGGAGCAATAGCTGCCCTGGAGCAGCACAGAAGCTATTTATTTTTCTTTATGTTATTTGTCAAGGTGCCTCTTTCCGCGCTGCCCGTGATCGCTTCCAGTGCTCATCATCAATTGTCAGTCAAATCTTCCATGAGGTTCTTAATGCGATGTTGGTGCTGCATAAAGTAGTCAAGTCGCCATCAGATGAGACGCCGGCTCGCATTGCGCAAGACCCTAAAATGCACCCATTTAAAGACTGCGTTGGAGCATTGGTTATACCGACAATCTTCATTGTCTCAAACCAACTACCGGTATATTCCTACCGTTCAGGTTGCTACTAGTATCCGCAACAGTTGGTTGTACCGACAGGGATAAAAGGAACTGACTGATAGGAACAGGAAGTGCTGGAAATCATCAAATCCCCTACCGGAGAAGGATAACTTTGAGGACTATGCGTGAGTGACAAAGTTAATAATAACAAAAAGTGTCTGTGGGATAGCCAAAGCGGGCGGAGGTACTACGCGAGCCTGTACCGGTGTGTACTGTGTAGATTATTGGAAGCATGCTATCGGGAGTAAACGGCGGTGAACCGAACATTCAATCGGTTTCTGATAGGGTTATTTTACTGCGCCTATTTTTCTGCCCGCTCTTTCCCTTCCTGACCCAATTGGAAATGGCGCCCCACATAACGTAACCGAGCATGGCCTAAAGTGATCGATCCGGGTCTATGGGATCTATATGTAACCCCCCTTGATAGAACTACGTACTTTAGTAAGGAACTAGATAATCCAGAGAGAGTTTCGCTAGCACGAAAAGCGTTCGACCCAAGGCAGATCCAATTCCAGTGCATACAGTCTATGATACCTAGAATCCAAAAACAACTCGTACATTTCTGACAGGCTTAAGTTCTGACATAGTGATAACCGGTGATGAAATTGTAAACTTCATTCCAAAGGGAAATTTTTCTGACTACAAATATCAAATTCTGATTTCGCGAGGTTGAATTGGGGCGTTTTATCATTGGCGTTGTGTTGATTTTATTAGTTGCTCTCTTGAATGGATATAAGTATAAACTATCATATAATCGAACTAAGCTATTTGGGAAGGGTGTTTTCGGACTAGTGTTTAGGGAGTCCATATCACTAAGATCAACAAGTACCAATAATATTTATATTATTCTCCTTTCTGGTTCACAGAAGGATAAAACTTAAGTTATTTTAGTATTACCGACATTGAACTAGTTATGTACAATATCCAGATGGTTAGTTAGGGACAGCATGATTATATAAGGTACTTAATTTGGTACTATGATTGGACAAGCTTTCAACGTTGGCTGGACTCGTGATGGTTACCCCGGCAGCGGCAGCTGATGCCACCATCGAAAACGACCGACCGATGGAGGGGCCAACATGCTCAGGTAATTCTGTCTTGACTTTATCCCAGTTCTTCTAAACTCTTATCTTTTCATTTTTTCGTCTCAGCTTATTAATATTTAAAGAGGCTGTCAAGTTTATATAATAGTTCGTTGATGGGAGCATGTCTGAGGTCTGTGACTGGTGGTAAGTTGACCCTTGAATCCGGCACGGGCAACCTGTCGTCTCGAGTCATCGCCTCCTCCGAGACTTCCGAGTCTGGAGTGTTTCAGAATGCATTCAACGGTCTTCTGACTGTATGGAGTAGATTCCAATGCCTTCACCTGCTGCCCGCCGCCGCGACCCGGGCCTGGGGAGTGCGAAGCCTACCCCAATGAAGCCGAAGCCCGTGGATATTGGCCAGCCTGTGGGGGTTTACGACACCAATTCAGTTCGTGAGAAAGTGCGGCTATGGCAGCAGAAAGGGGGTGGCGTGATTACTACCAATGACATTTATGGCAATGAAGATGATGAGAATCCATCAGGCGAAATCAAGGCCGCAAAAAGCCCGGAACCCAGGAGTCTTGTTACGGGACCAGAGGTTGATATCAGCGCTTTCAGAACACCAACCCGGACGCATATCAGGAGTAGCAGCACTCCGAGAAAGCGCGTTGTCAGTGATCAGCACTGGCGCAAAGAGCGAAGCCCGCCCCCAACCACCTCAACGAGGGCTTCCCCGAAGCGCATAACGGTCTATAATACGAACGATCATCTTAAGACTACTTCCAAAGGAAAAATAGAATCGTTAGGAGACAGGGGATCTACTGCTGCGTCATCATCTGGTTCGGTTGATGATGGAATTACGCCTCCCTCATTTCGTCAACATTCAAGAGCACGGGAAGCGGGGGGTGAAAAGGACCTCAACGACGAAGAAGAGGGCGATGACAGTTATTCTCTTATGGGCAATAATGCCAAGGTGGAACCATCGAAATCGACATGCTCACCATCACTACCTAAACCGTTGATTGACGCCACATTCGAGGAGACGCCTCCGCTGAGGCAAGCCTCTCCAACTCCTAATGATGACGATGGTTGGATAGCCAGCGAGGTAGATTTTTCTGAACTTTCTCGAAGGAGAGCGCGACGTTCTGGCGCCGTAAAGCATCAAAAGGGAGGCATTCTCAGTCATGTGCTAGATGAATCCAGGAAGATGTTTGCTAAGCCGGCGACCCCGCTCCCGCCTGCTCCTCCCGCTAACCGAGGAGACAAGATAAAAGCTTGGCTGTCAGCTACTCCTGATCCGTTCATAGATGATGATGTATCTTTTGTCGAAATTCCCGCACCCTTGAATACTCAAGCGAGAAGAGCCGAAACTCAACAAGTGTTAAAGAATGGAGACCGTGGTGGGAAATCGGATATATCTGCAGACAGCAGTCCCCGACGGAAGAACAGTTCAGGTAGAAGCACGAGGAAACGTTCGTCCGAAGATCAATCGACGTTAAGCGCAGAAGGTACCGTGCCAACCCTGCCCGGACATACAACAAGGGAGTACAGAAAGCATAGAAGAGCGAAGACAGAGTCACCACCAAGTGTTCGCAGACATTCCAAATCACCCTTGGAGGCCTCACCTCCCATAACATCAAAGGAAAAGCCGAATGAACAGAGCATTTACGCATCTGGCCGGGAAACTATAGCTTCTTCTGACGGGTCTGAAGTCTCCGAAAGCGATGTGCCCTTTCCTGTCAAGCTGAAACGACATTTCCCTAGTACAGGCGTGCACCGGCTGTCAACTATCGTATCAGTAGAGACACTCAATGCGCAAGATGAGAAGATACCTCAGGATGTCAGATCCGACGGTATCATTGGTAGTGAAGGTTCTGCTTTAGCCCAAAGCACAAGACAACCAGATGCAAGACAGCTTGAACCCGATCATGATGCTACGGGTTCACATGAGCTCAAACGTGGACTGACAAGACATTCTGACTTGATGTCTGTTTTATCGGACCCCGACGCTAGATGCAAGAGCATTAGGTCGGCAAGGAGCATTCGAACGAACAAAAGCCGCTTGGTCAAAGCAACAGTGGACGATATAATGCACGAGTTTTCATTAGATGAAGCCAAGTACATGTGTGAGCTCAGGACTCTAGTTGACGGGGTCATCCCTGTGCTATTAACTTGCGTTCTCTCGAAATCAGATTCTGCCGCTGCGGCGGGCCTCTTTCGGCCTTCGCTTGATCCTAAAGATGACCTTAATTTCACGAAGCCGATTGTTGACATGGGAGCGACAGTTGAGCGATTGAAGTCTTTGCATAAGCGCGTACCCATAAATAGTGCCGATGCCCTTCTGGATTGGGCCCAAGGAGCGCAGCAAGTATATCGTGACTATCTTAAATCCTGGAGACTCGGATTTCAGGATGTAGTTGTCAATCTTACCCCCCCCGAAAATGTAGACCTGGTTTCTGAGGTGTTCAGTCTTGACCGGGGGCTGGCCAGAGATGAAAATGGTGATGTCGTCGACAATGATGGGAAGAAAGTGGACGTTGCGTATCTTCTCAAGAGGCCGCTTGTCCGACTAAAATATCTCTCAAAGACTTTCAAGGGAATTGACTTCCTTGAACACTCTCCTAAGGCAGGAGAAATGGCAAACGTATACCAATCTCTCGTCGCAGAAGCACGTCGGCGTTCGCATGAGGAACGAGCCAGGCTTGAGGATGAATCCGCTGCTGCAATCGACGCGACTAGAGCGCGCGATCCTGGGACGCTGGCTGTTCTCACTAACGTGTCTATCGATCAGAGTGGGAGGGTACTCGCTCGTGACCTTTTTAATCTTTCGTTACATCATTCGAGCGGCCAGCTGGTTGACTGCCAGGCTGAGTTGTTGTTAAGAGATAATACCCCCGACAACGGTCATGGTGGTGATCTTCTGATCTGTGAGGTCGACGATTTAGATCGTTGGTTGCTATTTCCGCCCATAGATACTAAATATGTTTCTGCCCGTAAAGGGGATTTTGGAGGGGAGATTGTCGTGATGATACGCAACCAGTCCGAGAACCAGAATTCGCAAGAATTATTGTCACTCAAGATCGACGACGGCGATATTGCAGCTGAATGGGTTCAATTGCTCGGGCAAGATCCAGCCCCCCCTGCTGTATGTAGAACACAAAGCTTCATCTGTCGATCAAACACCAACCAAACGGAGCGTAATGGTGAAAGAAGTCCTATACGATCATGGTCTCCGGACAAGCATCCAGCACTGACCTTTGATGATATTGATGTCCCAATCGGAGAGAAGGCAACCATGATCAGTCATATAGAGCGGAGCCCAGCCTCACTTGACAAGAAGAACCCTAGATCCCTTTTGCCGGGTTCCTCTCCGGGGACTTCCCCACAAGGCCGCCTATTTCCTAAAACCCAAAAGGCTTCAGATTTCACTCCCTCAGCTCCTAATTCTTATCTTTCGCAGTTGCCCTCTGATTCCCAAGCCGTTGACTCCAGTCTCAAACGATCAGGGGAAAAAATACAAACTGAGAATGTCACGTCTCCGACTGGTCTCAGGAGAACCAAGGCAAAAAGACGGTCTCGACATGCGGCGGAGCTATCTCCACCAAGAACCCCGTCAAAGACGGCTGCCCCTGACAGAGACCTTCAATCATCTGCTACCCCGCACAAAGCAGATCAAAATTGTGATTCATCAAAGCTTCCCAGTAAATCTAAACCCTCTCAGTTTTCAAAAGATCGGCTCCCACGAGAATTCACCAACGAAGAACTGGGATTCAACCATCAACGCGTATCATCTGTTCCATCAATGGACCTTCCAACTGTCCGAAAAATTAGGGAATCTACTCTAACATGTACCACTTTGAGGAGTGATGATGAGGCTGACAAGGTCTCTGAAGAGACTCAAGTGCTCGAGATGCAAGATGATTTTGAAGTCCCATCTCTCGAAAGTTTAAAAGATTCCCCTATACCCCCACCGCATCGCTCCCCTAGCTCTGCCCAGTTAAAGCAACAAGGGGTACCAGTATTAAGTCCACCAGCCACTCAACTAAAGCGGCGATCCTCCTCTCCGTTGAAGCATGAATATGAGCCGTCTACTCCGACAGAGCCATCAGACTCCGACACATCCACCGTTCGCCATTATGATATGGGTTATTCATCACCAGAGACATCCGAAGAATCAGAAGATGATAATATTCCAATGCCTCTTCCCCAGATCGAAGCTCAAAAGACCCAAAAAGACCCTCGCCAAGATGCGCGCCCAGCTCCCGATGGCGAAACGCTGTCTTTACCTAACCCAGCTTCACAGGACCCCTGTGAAATTGTGCCCCCACAGCTATCAAAGTCCTCGAAGACTATTGCATCGATATTTGCATGGTCTGAGAGAGGCGCTTGGGAAAGTCTCTTTCCCGATGAGTGCAGCATCGTCATCACCCCCGGACTTATCGAAGCTTATGAGATGGGACAGCATGACATACAATCCTCCTCTAAGTCTTCCCACGGTCAGCGTGTGACTTCATTCGAAGAGCAACCCCTGATTTCTCTGGAGCTTACGCCTCTTGTCCCAATTCGGCGTGGGACAGCAATCGATATCAGCATTCGTTCTCCTCCAACCGATCGTTCAAAGACCAAATACACCAACAATGTTCTGTTCCGTTCGCGTAACATGGAGGAATGTGAGGTTTTATATGGTCTCATAAACCATGCCCGCATCAACAACCCGATGTACATTGCTCTACAGAATGCTAGGGGCCCTTACTCAGGCCAACCAGCCTCCCTTGGACGTTACAGTTCAACGAAATCTACCAATGGAAGTAGTTGGCTTGGTTTTCCAAGACGGAAAAATAGCTACCGCGCATCAAGCGGGAGAACCCCTTCTATCGGGGTAGCATCCGAGAGCAGTGTTGGAACAATGAGCAGTGCATTCTCAGCTTTGAAATGGTTTGGTACCGGCAGTAAGATGTTCGGTATTGCTCGCTCGACCATTACATCTCGGGCTGGAAGCCGCGATGACAGTCTATATTCGAGTTCACACGGGTCTGGTTCGAATTCATTACAAACTGGTCAGGCGGCCGGAATCGTAGAGGCCATAAAAGGAGCCGATGGGATCGGCCTCTCAAACGCAAAGATCAGGCTCTATGTCCGCGAGACTGTCTCAAAATGGCGTGACATGGGCGCGGCTAGGTTGACGATTATGCCCGTATCACCAAAGCCATCTCGTCCTGGGACGGCGATTAACGCACCCGACCATGATGCTCAGGATGAGGCCGGGGAGCGGGTCCATGAAACACCGGCGTCACCACGGCGGGGGGCTACAGCTGAGAAACGTATCGTGGTCAGGGGCAAGACACAAGACGAGATTCTTCTTGATGTTTGCCTTGGCGAAAGCTCATTTGAGCGCGTAGCCCGGACAGGGATGGCTGTCTCTGTCTGGGAAGAAAACGTGGGCGGTACCGTGTCGAAAAAGGGTGGTGTTGTAGGTGGATCATTCAAAGTCTACATGATTCAGATGAAGAGTGAAGCTGAAGCGGCCTATACTTTTGGATTGGTAGGAAAGCTTCGATATTGAGGGTCTATCGGTCACAATCAATATGTTCGTTGCAACACATCCATTTTCTCACTCTCTCATCCCTTGGAGATCTCAGTTGCCCGGCAAATGCTTGACCACGGCCATTTTGTTGGTTGCCGTTCGGTTTATTTCCTTCATCGTTATTATATTACCCCCCTCTCCTTTTTCTGGTTTCCTCGTTTCCCTCTTGCAGCGTTGCATTTAGCGATCTTTGCTTTCCCTTCCACTTGAGAATGCATTTGGTTTTCCACACCTAAGATGATAATGAGTTGTTCCTGTTTTTCTTAGCGCCAGCATATGACATCCCTGAGGGCAAGGTAGACAGGCGTTACTATGATATGTAGTTACTAAAGAGTACGGAATACCTACGGATAATGTTAGGGCTTCACTATTTCCGGTACTACCAAGAGAATTTTATATAGTACCTTCTACTTATCATCGATATGAATGGAATACTAACGTGTCTTTGCGGCCTCTATACCAAAGTTATGTAACTAGCGTACATACAAGAACACCCGACCGAAGCTAGCTACAGTAATGATGACATCTGGGGCCGAGGTTATAGGAGTCCGGGAAAGGCATGGTAGCTGGAGTTCCCAGTCATATATCTCGTCATGACAAATCTGATAGGGGCGCCACGCTTTGGATAGATACACCACAATTTAACCGCCTATAGAAAACACGAACATAAGCTTACATACAAAAAGTTAGAAGCCGCTTTAATAGTATGAGATGAACAGGAGAAGCTTAGTCACCTTATTGTATAGAATACTATAACTATGGTATTTAATTACGCTCATACTGATCACGAGTGTGTACACTGCCCAGATTGGAGTCATGCCCTTAAACATTCGGATGCATTGATTATATCGTCCTTCATCCGAGCCCTTCTATCACTTAGAAGGATTTTTGTAGCTGAACACATGCTCGCATTCAGCACTCATTGCCGGGATTGACAGAATGTCAAATGCTGTCCGAGCCAGCGGTGGATATTGAGATTCATACTGTGCCTAGAATGCACACAAATTGACTGCCTTCATATGTGAACTCCGCTCGAACTGCTGGCCTTCCGGTCCTTGATCTTGGAAATAGCCCGTGTTGAGGTATTGGTAATATTCATCTTGCCTTGTTTTTGAGTTGAGGCGTTTATACTTCCCTCTTGAACCCCATTGATCAAAGTCGGAAGGTTCTCTCTGCGCCGTTGGGTGGAATAAACCAGGGTCCAGAACATTACCACCAGCAGTCTTGTCGGTGGCATCTGTGGAGTTGGAGGAGTCCTTATACATTGTTATCCATATACCCTCAACACTCATTTCAACCTCTGTAATTTGTTCAGGGCACCTTTCCCAATGCATCTTGAAATAATCTAATTTGTGCTCAGGATTCAGAATTACTGCTGCATCATAAATCGGAGACTGAACCAGCAAGGCATGATACTTGCGAAGCTTTGCCAAGCAGCTATTAATGGACGTTAAAATATGCATCATGTTAGTTGTAGCATATTCGTGAGAAGGCTTTTGAACAGCTTCCTTGGCTTTTTTTATTGACTTTTCGACCTGCTTTGCCTGGGACGTTAATTCAGTTGCTTGCTGAGAGAGGTATCCGTTAGTTCAATACTATACCCTCAGTCAGCTAGATCGGGTCATTGAATGCTACTACTGCTCCTACTATACCCTCCCTTTTTATCTTGAGTCCATTGAGTAAGAAGTCAAGAGTAGACAGTACTTCTTGCTGAAAGCTCGTCTTCTTCAGGCAAAGGCGAAGCATTGGCTGGCTTTTCTCGCGCTCATTTAACGAAAAGATCAAGGGGATCTTTTAGAATGAAAGCGCATTCGATCATAGAAAAAGGAGAATTCCCCTTGTTGCATTCCGAAGCATGCGTTGACTACATTTTCGTATGCATTGGTTAAAGCCTAGGTGAGCTTAGATAGTTGAACTCTTTGACACGTAACTTAGTTAAGTGATCTATACATTAACGTAGCCCACTTTTATTATTAATTATCAAAAGTAACTCTATAATGGCTGATCGGGAATCTATGAACACGTTGATTTTATATACATGAATAGAGCATTCCGTAGCTTGGAGGCTCTCGACTCATACCTAGTCCTTGTTGACCCACTAGATTTATATGGAGTCTTCATTTTGGGCTCTTGACACCTTACTACGATAATATCAACCCTATGATAGTTGTACTGCGTTGTTGCATTGTGGTTACTGTCGGGAAAAACGGTTTCAAGCTGAGTGGCTTGGTCTTAACAAACGTCTTAATTGTCTCTTAATTGTCTATCTTGTCTATCTAAAAGAACTATCGTCGTGGACACGAAGGCTCTATTTATGTCCTTCAGTTCAGTTCCAATATCTTCAGTAGTTTGGGAGTCCCCATTACTTGTTGTATCAGAATCCCGATACTTTATTACAGATATTGTTCTCTCCTAACATTCCTCTTTGTTCCAAACAACTATCGGTATGTTCCTACCGTTCATGTTGCTAGTATCCGCAACAGTTGGTTATACCGACAGTTAACATGGGACGTGACGCGTCCGTACTGTGACTAAGAGGTTGGTATATTATGATAGTACGTACTGCACACAGAGCCTCGTATAGCGTACATATTCTCCTTGGTAAAGTAGAGACTACCAAACTAAACCATTTGACTACAAAAAGAAACCTAGGCTACTCGGTGTAGTATTGAGTCATGGCTGGCTTATATGATGATCCGCACGCACGCACGCACGCACGCAGGTCGACAAGATCAATATATAGTATGTGTCGCCGATCGACACCTTTCAACTTGAAGGTCCTACTGAACGGTGAAATATGTCTATGACGCATGGATTAGCTTACACAAAACTCGAATAATTTGGGCTTGTAGAAACAGTCGGACATTTTGCCCATCGAACGTCGTCTCGAATTGAAGGATCACATCGTTTAGTGAAAGATTATATCCTAAGCTCGACAGGTGATCCCCATATTATTACTGTTCAGCGTCTTTTCCGCTTCTCTGAAGCTCGGCATGACAATTGGGAAGTTTACTCTTGCAATGCTCGGTCGCCAGCTGCACGGATTTCCTCTTAATATGCTGATCTTCTTGGTCATGCCAGTATATATACCCTGAATCAGATCACAATGATGTCCAAATGAATGCTCCTATTGGACTTGCTAGGGTTTACCATATTGTCATCGACAGCATTTTTACAAGGACTCTAGGACACCAGTCGCCTTGGGACGGACAGATGTTCCTTAAGCAAGCCCTTTCTAAAGCCTGCCGATAGTAGAGGCTTTATATCCTGGATATCGGCTGGGATTTACGTTCGACAATGCAACCAGCCATTCCGTATATGCCCATAATTCTCTACTTTCTTTGGAAATGAACACAGGCGATAGTGGTCGGCAGTCACTCCCGAGGAATGGATGGTATCGACTGTGGTTTCCCAGCCTATGTTCAATATCTATACCGATGCATCAACAGGAGTTACGGTTAAGATATCTAAGGATCAAAATGGCACTAGAGGAGCGTGGTCTCTAACCAGCAAGGGAAATGGTGCTGGAGTGCCCTAAACCACGCTGCAACTCTTGCTCAAAGGCTCTCAAATGCAAAGGCTATATAAAAGGCACTAAGTGCGAGTCCTGCAAGCGGACAAAGACTCACAGTGGAGCATGCCCCTCGAAGCGATCTTGTGACAATTGCAAACTCGGAAAAGAGCACTGCAGGTGTATTCCGAGACAAACCCGCGGTTCATTCAAGAAAAAGCAGAAGGCATGTAAGAGCTGCGAAGATTTACCTCCGAAATGTAATTCCAACGGTAAGACATATACTTATTCTTTTATAATAGCCCACCGATAATACTGACGTATCGTATTTAGATTGCTACGCTACTCTATGACGGCCAGATGTTCCCTAGACGCGCTCCTCAATCTCACATCTCTGCGCTTGCAAAGCCCATATTGGATATTTTTGGTGTCGTTTAAAATGTCATGCTTGACATATGCGACTATACTATTGATGGCTTGAGAGAGAACGTTCCTCGAGCTTTGTCAGAACTTGTCAAAAACAGCACTATGCTATCATGCTTCAATAACCGTTTAAAAAAGACGGAGCTTTGCAGGCAGGGCATCACTTACGGGTCAACTGAATGGAAGAAATTGACCTCCGATCAGAAAGTATATGTACCGTACATGGGGATAATCTGGTAGCACGGAGACGTATTCTAGAGGGAGGTAAAATTACGGTAAAATTACAGTAGAATCACGGTAATAAAAGTTCGCACCTTTCTTAATACAGTATAGTAACGCAAAGGAATGGTCCAATTTTTTTGCCCCACCAAAATCATGTGACCCTTGAAAATTAATGGCAAATTCCCATATTCGAGTTTTGGGGCCGCAAAGTTATAGAGTAGCTATGCATTTAGAGTCATGGCAGCACAGATACTCCAGGTTCTTTTGCGCCATATATCAGCATCTTATCGATGCGTAAGCATGATGTTTTCATTGAATATAGATTCGTCAACAAAGATCAAGTCTTCCACAACAAACTGGTGTATATCATCAAGGTACGGTATATACAAATCTTTATGTATAGTTACATGCTGGTATAATAAATTGAAAATCTTGCTTGGGTTAGAGACTGGGTTCTCTAGGGAATTGCCAAGGGCCGGGTGTGCGTTAACGAAGACGAGAGGGACGTGACGGCCGGTTGTGATACACTCCCAAGCAAAAAAGCCCCATGGCCGGATGGCATTATTACAAACGAGGCCTGTAGTGGTGAGGTCTCCACTCAACCGGCAGATATTGCCTGCTTTACAATTGGATACCACCCATGAAACAACTCCCCAAATCATCTTCACTAATTGACCCTAATCCAGTGCCCCCTGCATCTAGTGAGCTGTATATAACTGTTCTGGCGAAGGACAAGTCTGACTAAGAGAAAACATGCTCGGCAAGGCCCTGGAAAACCTGGTGGCTGACAAGCTCTCAGCCGTGTCTGCCCTGTTTGACAGGCGTCGTGCATGCGGCCTGGCCCGTAACCCGAAGTTTATCGTCTCTATGCTTGGTCTAGACTTGTTAGGCAGCTCTGCTGAATGGCTCCTACGTCCCATGCATGCATGTTCGCAGGCTTTTAGTATCGGCGTCACGGATTTTCCTCCGAGCATCATCCAACTCTTCCTTCAGCCTTTCTTGCTTCCTCTTAAACAGCTCGAGGCGTTTAAGTTGGTAGTCCTGAAACTCGATCTAGTGCTCCTGTCGATTCTGCTGCGTTGGGTCGAAGCGCAAGTGGAAATCGCCGCCCGATCCATCCATGCCTTTGCCGGCACTTGAGGACCTGGTTTCCATATTCATCGAACGGCTTGTCCACTCCTTCGTTGGAACTCTCTCGTCACCGCCAGACGCTATGTACGGTCCCAGTGTCTTTGCCGTTCTAACCGCGCACGATTAGAAGAACAAGGCGAGCAGTGCGTTTAAACTCAGCACAACTCAAGGTGGTTCTGCGAAGCAACTGGAGGCGTCGCTGAGGAGGCCACCATTGATAATTGAGAGGCCCCTCCTGCCGAAGATTCCGTTCGATGAGGACGACGAGGAGATCGCAGTAGTAGCAGCAGTAGTAGTAGTATTCAATGACCTGATCTAGCTGACTAGTCCTGTTTGCACCATAAATTCGGCCGTACGTATACCTTGCTGACTTGGGGTTTGAGACCAGCTTATCAGAGCTTGTCTGGATAGCCCCCAATTTGCCCCATTTCTTGTCTGCCAGTCTTGATTTTGAATGGGTAATGGTTTAATCCTATTCCGCCTGTCCGCACTTGGATCAGGACCGAGCTGTAAGCCTTTTTCATGCCCTGATATAGTCGTAGTGATTGTTTCGTGGGTTCGGTATTAACTAGTTGCACGTTTTGCCGCGGCAGCTAAGCGACACATAGTCAGGTGTTGGCCGGCCTTCTCTGTCTCTTCGTTTCCTATCATAGGAATCCACCGAACCGAGACCTCCATATCGTGGCTCGTTCTAGCCCGCGGATCCTATTCAAAGGCTTCTCTAGGCAGCATTGACCCGAGGCTTGCTGTGGCTTGACTAAGCCCTTGAAGGCTGCACCGATGGCCAACCGTCGTTATAGTGGTTGATTGGCGTCCTAGCCCGGCCATATCGATACAATGCATCCCATCCATTGTGCAATCTCCAACCGCCGATTCTCGCTGTGTCACTCATCCTCGTTGCTTTCTGCTCACCCTAGGCTCACTACCTGAGGAGCGTCATTTTGGGCTCACTGCTCTGCTCTGCGGTCTGGTCCAATCCCCTTCCAACTAAAAACAGAAAAGAAAAAACGAGGAAGTTCATTCTGGCTCCCTATCGCGGATGGAGTAAAAGCTTTAACCTAACTGCTATCTGCCGAGTCTATAAGCGCCTACTTGCGTTGCCGGTTGCTGTACATTGACAGCCCTTTGGCTCTAAGAGATTCCTGACTACGGGTGAAAGACCTTGAGGATCGCGAGCGGAAATGTTATGTTGGTACTGGCAGATGTAAATACAGGGCACTATATAAAGAGTTAGTGGTGATAATAACTAGGGCTACAATTTTATCTCTAAGTAGAGAAAATTGAAAATCCCCCAGTTTAAGTATCTATATTGATTCTCGAATCCACTGAATCCTAAACCTTACCCGGTCGCCCTCTTCTGTAGTATAGCCGTAATGAATTTTCCAGTCGTGACCCACAATCGAAACCACCGGTATTGCCATTAATGTACTCTCCTTCTCTCCCTGTCCTTGTAACTTCCGCAGTCTTGCCGTCAGCACTGCTGATCAGATACCTAACTGCACCATAGGATCAGTACCTAGAGACTGCTGCGTCGGTTCGAAGGATGCGATCAATGGAAGATATCTAACGAAATGTGCATGCGTCTGATTAATATTACGATCCTTCGGGGCAGATCCATGAGCCTCCATTCAATCTTGGAGCGAAAGGGAGGTTGGCGTGAGGAAGAGGGCACAATCGACTTTTTGAGGTTGAATTTGAGACCGTTGGCGCCCTTAGGGATAAGGTCAATAGGTGACATGCTCACGGAGTCTCTGGATCGGTGGTTGGAATACTCGGTCAGTAATGAACAGATGAGATAAAAGTAAAGACACATACACAAATTCCAGCTGGACCCTATCTGCCACGGCGTGTACTCGAGTACATGCTCGATGAGTTGTCGAACTACCTGGTGGCCCATGATGATTCAGGCTTTTCCAGTTCGCCACATCTTTGCGCTCCAACGCAGAGGCCCCGTACTGCCGCCCAGATTATATACTCATCTTTCTTAGAGCGAGGAGACTCATTAAAACACCTATCATCCTGGTCTCACTCATCGAGTTGTGCGTATAATGTATCCCGAATAGATCCGGGAAAGATGCCATGATGTCGTGCCGCTGCCATGAGCTCCTTACGCAGTGACCGTACGTCCTCATATTTGCAGTAGCCGAGATCTTTCCTGGTTCTCGTAGGGCTGCTCGCGCAGCTCTCAGTCGCCCGGTTTACAGAAGCATTTAACATAGCTTCCGCTGTGAGATCGATTAGACCTAGCTTTTGCTAATAATTCGATTAGCTGCTCGCTGTGCATTATTCCCCGGCCGATATTTTGCCTCTGCACCCCCTCGTTCTTGCAGCCGGCAGTTACTTCCTTGTGGGAGATCGCGAGAGGCAAGTCGCTAATCCACGCCTCGATAATTGTCCGTTTGATGGCTAAGGCCTGTTCTTGAAGCTAGCCTGGAAATAGCTTTGATCATATGTGGTTTCACTCATGCTCACAGATATGAAAGACAAGTTGAGGAAGTTGAAAAGCGTGGTCGCATCTGCTGACTGTACCACTCGACCAAAAGTCTTGGAATAGTGGGCAATTTATTTGATTAGTAAGCTAAACCGCTAGTACTAATATGGAACGCATTGGTACTGATATGGCAACTCAAAGAAAAAAAAATTTTTTCAAAGGATTTCATGTTGGTTCTTCGGAAGGAGAGAAGAATTTGGTTGGGTTCACCTAACTTGATGTGTCACGTGCCAGGCTAACCGCATTTAGGGAACGACCGTAAGAAAGCGCTTGTTGTCTGGCTGCAAAAGAACTTGTACAACTTCATTGCAGAGCTGTATCCGGCCCGCGTTTCAGGGGATAGCCCAGGAAATACAGCGCATCCTCTAAGAGCTTAAGATGAGCCTGGGTGTCTAATCGCGTGAAACGCCGCCGGAGGATTGAAGTAGAGCAATCCTGCCAGTAGGGACACAAGTTGGCTATTGTAACGTAGTCGAACCGAGACAGAGCATCCACGAGAGTGTTAGAGGCGCCCTGTATCCAAATCGGTTTTAATACGATATCGAGAGCTGCCGCTCGAAAAAGAGCCTGCCGTAGCGGGACGTTGGTCGGACTTTTACGCGTCTGTTTGAGAAGACTGAGCTCGGACGCCTTGTTATCAGTGAATACCAAGATAGCAGACGACGCCCCAAGTGTGTAAGGGTTAGTTGATCGCTTGTATCTCAAAAAAGTTACTCATCTTCTCGGAAAGTGAATAATTATTCGATAAATCAAAGGAATCGTAACTTGGTCTCCTCCTATACAAAACCCCATAAATATTGTAGGCTTCAATTTTTACACAAATCTGTATCTTGATAATTTTACCAATGCCTCGCTGGAAGTTGCTTCGTTTGGCCCCTGCGGGCCGGGAGAGTAGAGAACCCTCAAACTTGGCTGTAGGCTCCACGCCGATCGGGTCGCTTTTTGGACATGTGGAAGGTGATGAGCTTGATTTTCATGAGGATGGTATATACCACATCCTGGACATCAAACGCAAAAAACCATCTCCTAACAAAACACAAAATCAATCTCGATACCGGTAAGTGCAGGTGTTTCTTCATATAGAAAAAGATTAAGTGATATAACAATAGTAATAGTGTCTCCATTTCAAGGTCCGCCATTACAGAAGAGCTTTCCCTTCAACTGTGACAAATACTTGGCGCTTTTGGTACTCCTTGTATGCCGGAGGAAATTTCATTCCATGGCCGGAATTCCGACACTTTTGTCTTAGTCTTAACCCCTTCGATCGATGATAGTCTGATTTCATCTCGGTCAGCCCTCGTCGCATATATTACCAAGGTATATAATTTTTATCAAGACCAGCTTCAGATCAAGCTTCAAAATGCCAAGTCTCTCTTGCATCCCTCAGCTGATATCTGGACATCACCAGATCGAACCAGCCCCCCAGGCGTACATGCACAGTGGGTAGATGAAGGGTATACCTTACAAATTGGTTGATAGGTCTCCTGAAATGCCTAATCAGCCACTCAGGGCCACAACAAGCATTACACATTACCGAGCTACAGGTGCCGACCCGGTGCTTTTATAGATTGAATATGATGCCGAAGTGCACCGCATTCGCTGTGTTGGTCATATAATCAACCTAAGCTTGCATGTCTTCTTACTGGCCAACTCAAAAGAAGCGTTACAAGCGGTAATCGATGCTGCAGAAAGGTCAACCTCGGAAAAACCTTGAAGCTACCCTAATGTTGCAAATGGAAACAAATTCCACTCTCGCTGTTCCCTAGAGTCATGGCCCTGCCGCCTCAGCTGCGGTTACTGACGGATCACATCCTACCCTAGCGCCGGCTTGGCAGGTAAAAAAGGGCAAAAGCGCAAAAGATTCTGATACAACGGACACAGAGATGGATGATGGCTGGAGCGGCATTACGTCGTTGAAAAAGACCCATAACATTGCCGTATTATATCAAAGCTGGATATCCGCTGTTAGCGTAGTCTTAGGTATTGACAGCTACCTGATGGAACAGTTGGTATAATATTCTCGATGTCGCAATAAAACAACCGTCCAGCTATTTCCATCTGGCTGATAGAAAATATTCAACATTAGCGATAACAGCCTGGATAAAAGCGATTGGGACTTACTCCAGGTCACTCATGACTTTCTCCAGGCATTCAAGCAAGGCACCCTGTTGTCGGAGCGGCGCCTCTCAGATTTGTCTAGCGCAATGATGGTATTAGACGTATTACTAATCCATTGTCGAAAATGCAAGAGTAAGGGAGGCTAATACTGGGCTTTCTTTCAGCTGGAGTCATATTTAATTAATAATTAGGCTAAATATAAAGATAATGGCCGAATTCGCAACACCACCGACATGGCTGTTTTCATACTTCAAAAGTACTAACGTCTCTCAAAAGCTGTCCCAGCTTATACGGCTGCGATTCTCCTAGACACTTCGAGGAGAAAGCAATATCCGCAAAAGGCATGGGATGCTCTTGAGATCCACCGGGTTGTTGATCAGGTACAGGCAATTTGGGAGGCTGAGTATAAAAGTTTGCCAGGCTCTGATTATCAGCATTGGTCACCATCAAGAAAAGGGAGAGGATGTGAACCTTTAAAATTGGCGTTCGACAAAATTCTTGCCGAGCTTGACACTCCTCAGAAAGGCCACCATCACGGAACGAAGGTATGTAGAAGAGATGGAGGCTGCCCCGGACAGTACATACATGGGATTAAAGCATCAGCTTATAACTGAGTAGAAGTATCCATGCGGAGGTGTATGTGTTATACATATTTGTCTAGTTAAACTGGATGGTGTAGGAATTTACTAGTGGTATTGATGTACCTTTATGCCTATAGCATTATTTCTATCTTTCTAATCTTACGCGTGAAGTAAATATTGATTTGGAAATATTAGTATATAATAGACCGTGACGAGATTTTATCGTTGTAAAATGCTGTACGATAAGTTACGGCATTCGGCTGAAGCTGAAAGATTTCATGTTTTCTACTCCATTTCGCTGGAAACGGACGGAAATGTATGTTTCTTAAAAACGTAACCAATGCTGTTATCTTCATCCTTAAGCACAGATAACAGAGCAGGGTCATCAATTTGCTGTGCTAAATCTGCGTCCGATGATGGATCAGTGGAAGCGCCCCCGTCATTCGCGATAAAATAGCCGGGGTTGATGTGCGAATATTGAGACAAGAAATGTTGCATTTTAACTTTGTCGCTCTTGCCCTGCTTCTCTTCCCTACGATGGGATTGAACGGGATGTGAGCCGTCCCGGCGTTCCTGAGCCTTAATGTCTAGCTCCGAGGCCTTGATGAGCTTCGGGAGGCCTTCCAATGAGATGGAGATTCTGTCGTTCTCCGATAACATCTCACCACATTCGGCTTCTGGCGGAGCAGGAATTGTCTCGTTTTCACCCTGGCTGACACTCACCTGACCCCGACCTCCACATCTGCAGCCAATCAACTCATGTGTTTGACACTGTTCACCCTCATCAAGCCGGAAAAGATCCCTTAGCTCCTCGCGTGAAAATTGGGCTATGCCACCCCTTTGCTCCATGACACTATCTGCGAGTCCAATTTTGGTCACCTGTCTCTGCCAAATTTTCTCCTCCAGTCCGCCCTTAAGTATGATACGGTATATTTGGCAGTGCCGTTTCTGTCCATCGCGGTGGATACGGGCCATGGCTTGCATGTCCGTTGCTGGATTCCAGTCCACATCAAAGAGAACAAGGCGACTCGCACCTATAAGATTCAGCCCCGTGCCTCCAGCCTTGGCTGAGAGGAGAAACGCAAAGCAGACGCTTGCGGAGCTCCGGTTGAAGTCATCAACGAGAGATTGCCGCTTCGCGGACGGAGTGGATCCATCCAAACGTAGGAATGGAAGTGAAAGGGAAGTGAGAAGGCTTGCAAGAAGAGTCAAAGTGGATGTGTAGTTAGAAACAAGCACTATCTTTTCCGTAGTTGTGGATCGAATATTATGGAGGAGCTGATCAAGGGCTCGTAACTTTCCACTTGACGAAGGCGAGAAATGGCGGAGCAGATTTGGTGGCAATGCTGATAGCAGAGCAGTAATGATCGGGCTGGATTCACCGGCGTTCTTCGTCGCTAGTAGCGATGGGCTATTACACAATTTCTTGAGAATCGTAATGAGCTGCAGCACACATTCTGAATTCCCGAGCGCGCTTTGAAAGACTGGAGAAGCAAGGACATGACGATATATCTTTGCTTGAATTGGTGTGGGATTGCAAAACAACACGTATTCCGTCTTGGGCAATAAGAACTTGGACAAGATATCAGAAGTTCTGCGCAGCATGAACATGGTAGTGAGTTCTCGGAGCTCCTCGTTTCGCGCCTCGCCTTTCTCAATATCTTTCTTTGTTGCTTCTGGTTGTCTACTCCTTACAATTGGGCCTTCAAATTCCTTCACGAATGTTTTGTACGTTCCCAAAAGGCCAGGATTGACCAGATCAACCGCGGCAAAGAACTCGCTCAAATCATTCTGTATCGGGGTCCCGGAAAGAATAACTCTTTTCATCGTATTCAGTGACTGGATTGCTTGGCTACTCTTATTCTGTAGTGTTTTGAGCCTGTGGCCTTCATCTGCAATGATAATATCGACCCCAGCGCCTTTTGTCAGGCCTTCTTGTACCGTTCGCAACTTCTCATACCCTACGATCATCACACTATAGGCTTTGCCCATGGTGAAATCAGTCAACCTCTTTTTCTTATCATCACAAACAAATATCCCTATTCGTTCATTTCCTAGCCATTTTCGGAATTCCTTTCTCCAATTGTTGACAAGAGTTACTGGGCAAACGATTAGCGCCTTTTTAATGACAGGAGGCGCCCCATAAATGAAATTTTGTTTTAGGAGTGTCCACAGTAGCGTAATCGTCTGAAGCGTTTTCCCCAAGCCCATCTCGTCCGCTAGAATGGCGCCTTCCCCATTATAATTTCTTAAGCCCATGACGCATTCATAGAGAAATTTAACACCCTCCCGCTGGTGCTCACGTAGGTGTTTTGTAAGGAGCGGATCGATGACAACATCGACTATTTGTCTTCCTTCCGGAACCGAATTCGGCCTCTTCATTACCAACGCACCAACGGCATTTGGATCATGGCGAGGAATTGGCTGTGAAGTTGGCTTATTCGCGGGAATCGCGGTATTCTTAACTAGGTTCTTAAAGCTGCTATTAGTACTTAGGGTCCTCGTAGTAGTAACACCGCTTGTTTTCGATGAGATGTCCTTGTTATATTCAGATTGCAATTTCGCGTTGTTTGTTTGTCTCGAAGGTATCGATGGAGTAGTTAAGAATACTTTCTGCTGACGAGCTAGCGGAGCAGGAGAAGCCCCACTCGAGAGAAACGATTGTCCAGATAGGAACTCCTCTTTTGATAAGCTCGAATCAACCTCGACGATCCTTCCGCCGATTGAGAGGGTAGTACCAGGTTCGAGTAACGAATTGCACATTATACGTCCCATATCTTGACCTGATACGTCCCGCAAGGATGCATACCCTCCACGTATAGCAATTATGCCGTCGCCATCCCATGTTTTATGCTTCTTGGTTGTAGGTTTGCGCCTACATGATGTCAGATCCAGACGTATGATGCTTCTGATTGTTATAATAAGACATAATGTCAATGGATTTGTTTCAAAGACCAACCAGAGAACATTATAGTACGCTTCTACCTCTTCCACTTCAGGTCTCCTTTCTAACACTGAAGTGTGGTTCGTCGGGATCGTTTTTTCGTGTAGCCTCTTTACTCGAACCAAGCCACCAATCGCATTCACATCTGTACTAGGAACCAATCGAGAAACCTTCCCGTCCTTGTTAGACTGATTTTCGCTATCATCGACACAAAGTCGCTTGCATGGGTGGATACTAGGGTTAGTGTCGCGAACATTGTGCGTGGAATCGGACGATTGCGGGGGCTTCTTAATCAGTGGAGGTCGAAAGGGCTTGAACACCATGACGATTTGCTAGAAGCAGATCCCTTCGCAAGGATGTCCCATGTATCTGTATAGAATGGATAAAGTACTAGGTTTTGCTGATACTTATATCTTATTAGTACGCTAAATAGCTGTGCAAGTAGCTCAGATGAAGTTTCTCCTACATACCTATCTAGTAGTATACATAGCATGATGTATTATAATTCCAAGGCTCTACATCTAGCCCATCATTTTTTTGGATTTGGTTCTTCCACTCCATAACGTTGGAATTCAACATCAGACCTTTAAAATAGTCATCATTGAAGCTTCGAGATTCCAAATCTGGTGCCTCAATGCCAGGCTTTCTCGGCCCGGTGGAACCTTCGGTTCCGAGTCTCCCGTGACTTCTACATAAGGCAAGAAGAGGACACCGAGCTGGCCAGTTTGAATCCCCATACAAAATGCAGCTTTATATCGCAACAGCGATAGCATACCCTAGTTTCTAATTTGGAGGTTAAACTGTATATCGATAGAATCATACATTAAACATCTGAAGGCATAGAAATAATCTCAATAGGTACCAAGATGAGTGGTCGGAACATCAAGAGTCCGGGACACCGGCTGTCCAGACAATTCCAGATAGACGCAAATGATAGTAACATACATATAGCAACACCTCAATGTCAAAATTACCTAATTTAGCCTGTCTATGTGCATGTAAGGTGCTTAAATTGATTCCGGATACTGCTATCATCATGAATACTAGTTACTTGTGTGTTCTATGATCATGTGACCACGTCACATGACCCACAAATAGTTTATCAACCACTTGCTGGGACAAGCCCCTAGTCGGCGAAAGCAAGTTGTGACGTCCCGACGCCATTTTTTTGCCGAAACCATCACCCCTTGCTACAAATACTAGCAATTAAATGCAAAAAGTGATATTAAACATTAGTAGTAATCTAAATTAACATATCAAACTAGCAAAATCAGCATTACGAGCGATTGAATCGATTGAATCGATTGATTCCGCCTCTGATTCCCGGCCTCGGTCATTAGCCCCACCTTCCTCCCCCCGGTCCACGACTATGATCATCTCATTATTTGTAAGAGAACTTTGGTCCTCGACCAGAAGCATAGGGTCAATCGGAATTCCAGGCATTTTCATCGGCGCGCCGTGGGAATTCAGCTCTTCCTTAGCCATTTCAAGATTTTGAAGATCTGGCCCAGGCTCTAAAGCCTCCTTTTCAGCATCCGTAGGGTCCTTTTCAGGGTAGGAACCAAACACTGCGGATCAGGGGATTCACCGACTTTCTGTAGCTCTTTCAGTCTGCTTTTACGGTTTCTTTCTGCCCGTCGTGCTTCTATCCCGGCCCGGTGTAGCGCTTTTGCAGCTTTGGTCCGGAAGTCTTTGACTGCCTTCTCTGCCTTAGCAAGGGCAGCCACGGCGTCTTTCTGGCGCCTTGCCTTGATCTTGATCAAGGCATCCTCGGCTGTAAGAGCGCCCCCTGTTTGAATACTCTTTCGAGAATGGAGCTTCTGCTAGGTTCAAGGATTGTATAAAAGGGACGCACCAGTACTTTGCGCGTGCGCTACACTCACCGTGCCGCTGTTGAGGAGTTACTCAGTGATAGCGATCCAGTTACAATGGGCAAAACAAGACAACGGGTCCTCCTTACAGGCTGGCCAAAGCTTCCAACAGTTGAGCGTCTTCCTCCGCGCAAGACGCCTCACTATGGCCTTGGTCCTATCCTAGAGAATGAGGGTACGATTAGTGGTACATACAGCGTTATCAACACAGTATTTACAGAGCAGCTAGGGTATGATCCCGAGAAGGACTTTAATAGGCAGCTACACCTAGTTTACGGTGATCAGAAGACAGTTTCATTGATCCACACGGTTCAAAAGGAGCGACAGGAGGCAACCCTTCTATACGACCAATATAACTGGCTCTTAGCCGTGCCAGGACTGTTTCACTGGCGCACAAACTATATGGATATGATCCACGATACATATTCTGGATCTGAGCATGCTGCAATAGAGCCGACGCTTTATCACAATAAGAACTACCTCGGCTGCGTACAGGCCCATAAGAGTCCATTCCATCATAAAGAAGAGGTAGCAACATGAGCGTTTGATGCAAGGGTTACAGCTCTGTTCTACCGTCTCCTCCCACAGAGCGTACAAGCTGCCCATCCTGGCCAAGTTGACAACTATATCAGGAAACTCCGCCGCGCTACATTCTGCCACAAAGTTGAGGAAATACGCCAGTATGTCTTTGTTACTCGAGAGAAGTCGCCCAATGAGTCTAAGCCTATCGACTATGAGTTTTCAGCCCATGCAAAGTTCCTACAGTAGATGGAGACATATAAAACGCTCAAAAGTATGCCGATGTTGGTCTCATCAAACGAGCATTTGCGCGTTGTTGCTTGCTGTTCCACGGAAGTGACAAGTCCAAGTATGCCTTTCTGTCGCTCTATATGACCTGGCTTACCCAGACCGACGCTGCCAGCAAGGAGCTTCAAAACGCTATTCTGGCAAATGGCCTAGTCAACCTACACGGCACTGATGATGGCTGGTTTGAAATTGATCGGCTGAATGAGTTCTTCAACCTCGAGATGAAGATACTAACGGCAACAGGGAGGACTTCGACAATCGATATTGCAGAGCCGTTCTGCAGGACCGCCCTAACCGCGAGCTACTGTACTGACTTGAAAGTCGCCGTGGAAGCTGCGTTCGGCGAATATAGCAATGCTAGGCACCAGATCAAGGGTGCCAGCCGGGAGGTGCGCCATCTAGCTTACCAAATAGCAGCATCGCAGTCAATCACCAAACACACATATGGACGGAGCTCGCCATTTAAGCCTACGGATATCCTGCAGCGAGGGGCCAAGTTGTTGAACAATGGCATCAAAAGATTCAACCATACAGTCGTTGAAGGGAGGTGGGTGGAAGAAGAAGATCTTGGCAATGCAACAACAATGCCGATTGCTGTATTGGATGATATTATCACCATAGATGATGATTATGATGACTAACAGTGGTAAATTAACATGTTTCATACTCATTACTTATTATTTATATCCAGACATTTCCAAAACATTTATATATACACTGAACTAGGCACCTGTTTTAATATCGAATATTGAGCCATGTCTCAATTGCAATTTCACTAGATATCACCGCCCTGACTGCTCTGGCGGTTCTGGCTAGATGCTTGAGTCTGACTGCTGGCTTTTCTAGAGGCCTGGGTTATGGCTTCCTCTGCGGCATAGTGGGCAGCTC
>JAHQZX020000259.1:0-13990 GCA_019804575.2 Pseudotulostoma volvatum | reverse complement strand
CCAATACAAAAGTGCAACCAAAAATGCCACCATTTTCAAAGCTACGCAACGCCACACCACCACATGAAAAACAAAATAAGAGACTGTAACTCTATAGATAATTGGTTCAAGAATAAAGTTACAGAAAGATATATTCAAAAATTGCAAGGGGGGATCCTAGGGATTCGTTTGAAAAAAGGGCACTTTTTCGGAGATGTCCCCTCGCGGGCGCTTTACCTTTTTAGAAGGCGGTCAGAAGACGGTATACATTCTGCCGATGTAAAAAAAATGATACACGCCACCCCTTTTTTTATTATTAATTCCATACACTAACAATACCTCACACAGACCAGGCACTTGTACCTTCTGATGCGGTGTGTGGGCCTGATCCGTATGCCATCTTTTTCGGACAGCCGTTAGATAGTTTTACCGCATCCAAATGCTAGTGATATAGGCACATTACTCTGCAATCCCTCGATAGCATAATTGCTGGCTCTTGCATGGCGTTTCAAAAGTATTCAATGTGATTTAACCCATAATGAAACTTTGGATAGAACAGGATATGGTGATAGTAAGGCTTTCCTCCAAGCACCTCCTCAATTTTCACCCGTCCATGACAAAAAATCAGGTTTCAAGGAAAGAAGGCGATGAGCACAGCAGTCTAGGAGGGGAATAGAATTAATAAAAGGCGCATTAGGAAGATGGTAAAAAAAGGTAAACTTACCACTTGAACCGCACTTCGTCGCACTTCTCGCAGCCTTTTTTCTACCTCCTCTCACAGTATGCGCAGAGTTTCTCTTGAATGGATTGACAGAAATCTTCCCGACGAATACAATTGTTGTAGAATTGTTTCTGCGTGTAGCTGCCACTGTGGTTCCTTTTTGTCGGCAAGAGTCACATCTTCTACCCTTAATACATTCTTTGTATTGTTGTCTCTCCCAGCATTCCCCCAACGTCACTTGGCCATAATTTTCGTCCTTCCAATAACTTACCCTTTAGATGCCTTTGGGGGTTTTATTACAATTACTCGTTACCGGATCCACCTTGCTGTTATACATTTGCTCACAACAGCTCTCCGTCTCCAAGTATAGGTGGTATAGTGGTCACGCTAGCGTAAAATATCCTAGTTGTATTATTACCATTACATGTAATTACTGTGTATGATACGGATTACTAATCAAAAATGAATGTCCCCTCCTTCCGTTTTTGAGTGTCCGCCACCATATCATAGGAGAGGACAATGGAGAGGATGGAGGTAGAAGGGATGTAACTGATCAGATGGAGTAACTGATCGGTTTACTAGTCCTATTTAGATAATTTAGATCATCGCCATTTGTTTCCGCACAACAACTATTTTTTTTATCATTATTAGGCATACATCTGAGAGGTAGTCATCACGGAAATCGTCATCTATTCTACTATTACTTTTTTTATTATTGGGCGTTAAAATGGCGCAAGTTCGGTTTCGTCTAGACTATTACTTTCACAGACACCGCCGAGTCCGCCAGACACTACCTATTAGTAAGTCAATGTTTCAGATAGTACTGTCAGGATCCTATGCGGCGGGAGGCATAAAGGAACGATCCTTGAAGCTATACAGAATCGAATAACTTTGGTTGTAACATGTGACCCATGGCCGTCCAAAAGTAGCAATCTGTACTCGTCACCGCATCGAGTTTTCGGCTCAAAACATGTCTTGATCCATTCGAGGCCAATCTCATCGTCTGTCCATCCATTTTCAGACAAGGCAATATGGACCCCAGGGAGTGCTGATGCTGTTTTCCCTTGAATATAATCCATGGTCTCATCCGACCTATATCTTGTGATATACACTCAATAACGGAGACCCATTCTCGGTTCCCAGGCTGTGTTATTTATATCTTCCCCTCCTTCTTCGAGACGATAACCCTTACCTTTCCGATTAAGCCCATCACTACCCTTTCTCGTCCATATTATAGCGATTTGCCGGCTTGACGTTATATTTTTGTACCGTTGTCTTATACAGCTCAAACCAATGCTGAAAGACTTATCGATCCTGGGCTTCCGAGCGCTCCTTATCTAGTCTGGACACGAATTTCGATTTCAGATCTGGGTGTCGGTTGAGGAATTGCTGTGTCCAGTGGACACCGAGATCATCTGTGTCGCCTTTCTCAGTTAGAAGCTCAACAGCCATTGCGCGAAGCTGCCCAACCCGAATAGGCCAGCCCCAGTTTGACATCTCCAAGAGCCAGCCTCGAATTGCATGCGACAGTGAATTTTTGCATAGCCTGGATAGCCTGTTGCCTTGAGACAGCTCCCTTGATTCGACTTTGTAGAGTTGGGAAGTTGACGCCAGACGTTCGAGCCGTCTTTCTTATAGACAAGTTCCCGCCCGCATCCTTCCAGGCTTTATGAGCTAGATTAATTCACTCATCTTTTGGGAGCTCTGGAATGTCACAACCACTAACTTCATCAGAGGCAGGATCAATATTCTCATTCATGATATTGGCCAAGATGCTCTTGGGGGCGGACTCGGCGGAGTTTGAGAAAGTAATGGTCGGGTCGAGACGAAACCGAACTTGCGCCATTTTGACGTCCAATTTAACAATGAAAGAAGTAATAAATAATGATTTCTGTGATGACTACTACTTCTTAGATGTATGCCTAACAATGATAAAAAAATAGTCGTCGTGTGGAAACAAATAGCGATGATCTAAATTACCTGAATAGGACTAGTAAACTGGTCAGTTACTCCATCTGATCACTTACCCCCTCAGCCCTTTTAGATGTATTGTCCGAGAACGTGCACTGGGAGTAGCTGCCATCTCAGGTGCGATCAGTTAAGCTATGTGATCGGCTAAATTATCGTAGAGTTTAATAGTTGGTTACAAGAGCAATGGTTGGCAGTTTGAAGCTATCGTCATACAAATTTTGGCTTGGGAACCTACGATAGCCAATATTGGTTGAAGGCAGCTGTGGGGTGAGCTACGGGAATAGCTAGTGGGGCGGTGTGGCGGTGTGGCGGTGCGGCGGTGCGGCGGTGCGGTGCTCTTTGCTGTTTGAGGTATAGACTTACATTTAGCTACATTATTACCTAGACACCAGTGTTACCACATAATACGAATCGACATGTCAAACTATTTTATTCAATCCTCAAGCTCCCAACTTGTAATCTAATACCCTCTAGAATCGTCTTTTTGGCTAATATTTAAACTCCTATAAGATATCGAATCCCAGGGCATATGAACTCAGGTACGCTCACAATCTGAATTAGGAACCGCGTGGGCGCGGATGATATGTGATCTTAACTTTCTCTTGGTAAAAGCAAACAATGCGGCCGCCGTCCATGGTTCCGATCACTCGAACCCGATGTATACCAAATCTTTGCCAGGGAATAGCAACATCTTGACTGTACCTATGTCTTATATACCCTTCAGGGGTATCCGCATGCCCTTCAAAGGTGTTTTGGCTGCTGATCTCACTACCTTCAAATGGCATAATAGTAATGTCTGGCTGACCTTTATCCGCCGAACGCGGATGGGTAATGATTACAAATATGCAAATATCGGATTTGTGTCTTGTCTTGAAGTCGAAGTCCATCTTAACGTCAAATTCCATCTTAACCTCCAACAGAGGTCTTTGACTCGTAGTCTCAGTGCCTATTCGTTCCCGACGAAAACCGATCTTGCGCCAAAGCCCTTTCATGATGCCATCTTCGACGAGTTCGAAGGATATTTTAGGCGACTTTATAAATGGAGGAAGAGGGTCAATGAACAACTGATCGCTGACCAATTTACCTCTAAGGGGAGAGGTAAGAGGGGTGTCATAATCAGGAATAGGCTCAATGGAAACTCTAAGATCAACGGTACCAGAAGGCATGGCGGATGCTTTTGGCTCTAAAAAGATAAGATTATTGACCGAAGTAAAGTATCAGAAGGTGTATCGGATTTTTTGGCAGTGTAAAGTCTGGGTGTCTTATCCAGTTGATGTTGCGTACCTTCAGCTATATATATAGTCCTTGTACGTGAGCTGGACCTCCCTATTTTGTAATGCTCACTCATCCACTTCGGAATTTTCCTTCACCTATCACGGGATCTCCCTATGTAGCAAGACATCATAGCAATATTAATTCGAAGAGGAGGATGGGTGATATCGAATTTCACGGAAGAACCCCACGGTTACCTAAGGAATTACGGAGAAAATTCTTTCTTTAATATTAAAAGATAAAGGATGAAAGCCATTATCAGAACCCCAGCAGACCTTTAATGACCGGATATTCAGTCAAGAATGGGGGGTTTTAAATTAAAAGAGACTGTACGGTTATATGAAGAGCCGACGGGAAGAGACGTACTATCATGGTTATTGATCGGTAGATTCCGAGTCCTTTCAAGAGGTTTTGAATATTACGCGGAACTTGAAGTGATACTAAGTGGAACAGGGTGAGAGGAAGACACTTTTGGAACAAAAGAGTAGGGAATTTCCTTCAATGGGTGATCTCACTAATTATTATAGAGCGGAGATCAAAAACATCAGAGTTGGTTACAGTCAGTCGGCTTTTGATATTGATCGGAATGTCAAAGGGCAAACAGGGAGGAAGAGACACACCCATCACTTTTAGATCGTAGATACTTGAGGAAAGAACCATAACAAGATATTACCAGGAGAAGACCAGAAAATTTACAAGATATGAAGGTCCGCGGATATGAAACTTGATGTAGACACACCCCTATATTCAAATGATCTAGCTACACCAAATGGAAGATCTGATTTGCGATGGATGCTTAGAATATATGTATCATGAACGAGAAGTCCCACCAGAGCCAAAGAATCATCACAAATTGAAAGGCGGCCGTTTTGGAACAAGGTCCCATGAAGAAAAAACTTGATAATAAGCGTGCCAATAATAAATCAGTTCCAATGCTTGAAGGTTTGTTCGAAGGGTCCTACTTTTTCTATATGAACTTCCGGCCGGCACCTGTAAGGATCGTACGTATCCTTCGTTACTTGTGGTTCAGCGTGACAATGTGCTAGTCCCTTTAGATGCAAGAAGCATCTACTAAATGATGAATAAGAAGAGAAAGAGAGCACGCTGACTGAATAACCTACCATGGGTCGTTCATTGGGCATTTGGCGTGTAGTGCAATGGTAGAGTCAGCGGCCTGCCTTTACATATATGGCTATAAACTATGAAAGTTTGCCTGCCGTGTACCCTGTGTACTGAGGCTGGATCGGCCAGGTTTCAACGGCGGCTGTGCCTAACGCACGGGCTACAACCTAACTAATCCTAGCCTAGGTTCTGAAAAGCCAGGCCAGATTAAGTTAGACTAGAGTCCGTGCGCCGGGAGGGCTGACACGCCGTTTGACTCAGAAGATTTGGAGGCGACACTAAGCCATCAACAACAGAGTCCTAAAGTTCTTGCACAATCCGTGAGGGACCCAGCGTCATCCCCGAAAGCACAGCTCTCCTTGCCCATCTAATAAACATTCCGAAATCGAGATGTGGATGCCAATCTCACTGGGAAAACGCCATTCGCCGTCTCGTACTCCGTTTGTCATCCATCGCAGGACTTCGTCTAAGTTGCTTGCTCCATGCCAGAATCGGTTGATTTCCACCTTGTTCGCCCTGCTGACCACGTTCAAGTCGTCCGAACACTGCCAGGCCGCTCAAATTCTGGGCTACTATCAATCTGTTGAGCGCTCGACATGATGGTCCTCGACTTACTGGCGATCTCAGCTGCGGGTGGTGATAGGCATGGCCATAATCCGTACTACGCGCATCCTCTTGATATCTTCCCAGTCCTCAAACTGTTCGGGTAGTAGCAGGCTTCGCGATGAGTATAACGATCATCCGCCTCTGCAAGCCACGTCGCGAGAGCACATCTGGTAGGGCTCCCTGGTCGATATATAAGAGAGAAGTTGTATTGATCCAATACCTCCACCCAGGGCATTTGGCATCCCTTGAACCGATTGGTTGTGGTAAAATACTTCCCGCCACCGGTTATAAAGCTCGGCAGTGCCCTCCTCGTCCCGAGTTGACTCAGCGTTGACGAGGTTGAAGGGGAGCAAACTCAAAGTCGCGTTAACGAAGCCCCGCTTCTCTCATAAATAGGAAGGGGATTCTTGATCATCTCTCGCCTCCTAAAGAGGGAACTATTGCTGAGTCGGTTACTGAAACTCGTACGGAAGCTGGTCGAAACGCGAAAGTGAATGAAGCGGCAAAGCTAGCCATAAGGCCCAGTAGGACGATATAGGACGTGTTAGTGCGACTCCTAAAGACTTCAACACCATCAAGTTCCTTCGCCCATTTTGCCAATGCTGACCTCCAACCGTGGGAGTGTTAGAAGGCAGAACAACCCCATGATGTCGTGAATTCCGTCGAACATAAGGCTCAACAATCACAACATGACCCATATCACCCAACAAGTTTCGGGGAGGTAGCTGGACTCGTGAGACCGATTTTCGGCAACTGCCCATTTCCCTACAGGACACCCGATATAGGACAACTCGGGGTACCAGCCATGAATTGGATGCAACGGGAGCCTTCGACCCAAGCAATCAAAGGCTCTTGTTTGTACTGGGTGCTCCCGAACCCAACATCATCAGTTGCTAATAGGGATGACCCCTTCATACTGGATATTGACTGGGTATGTGCCCGTACGCCTGTTTTGGCGTTTCACATGATGGCATAGCTTTAGGTGCCTTAACAGACATTGCAGGCTGAATGGGATAAGCTTATTCCCCCCCGTGTATGAATAATAGTGGGGCCATAGATTTTCCACCTCAGCCTCGTCAAGGCACCACCATCTCTACCATGGTCCCCGGGAGAGATTACATATATTCCCCACAAACCACCAAGGGCTCACTTCTAAATAGGCCGGCTCTCATTTTTTGAAAGGTTACTTTAGAAAAAAGCCTTTTCTATCTTTCTGCCCTCTCTCAGTACTGTTTACCCACTCAACGCTCATACCAATATTTGTAAGAATTCGCCTTTTGTATACGCACCTCCAGTGACTACAATGAGGCACAAGTTACAGAGTATGGCCTTGCTTAGGAGGTATGTACAATACTTAATTAAGCCTTGTTGATACAGTTAGTAGGCACTGTTTCTGTAATATATCGAAGCCACTCGTCCATGAAGTTCTTCTCTATCCATTTCTCCCTACAAGAAGTCATTTGGTTATATTTCTGAATCCTCGGTATCTCATCACTTTATTGTAGTAGCTGAGGGCTGAGGCTCTCGAAAACAACCTTTTTTCTGAAAATTTCACTACACATGTATGTTATATGCAACATACATACTACTCCTACTACCTGTGATATATCATTTCGTCATATTACATAGTAATTGTCCATATGACAAACATAGATATTAACTTTATGAAGGCAAGAGACAGGAAGAATCAATAATGGATTATCTGCTACATACCTATCCTAGAGAATAGATACATGGTGACCTTTGGTAACGATTTGGAGGCTTAGCAACCATCTCAATTTCGGTCTCGGTTTCGGTTTCGGTTTCATTTTAGGCGGGTGCCCAGGTGTTAGCAATGCTGAAAGTGGTAGAATATGGATGTGGATATAAATAACCAAATATGTAAAATAACAACATCATAGATAAATTAGAAGTAGGGACTCTGTGGGTAAAAGTTCCTATGATACATACCTAGATAATAATTGTGTGTTGACAAATCCTTCAACGGGTGTACACTGACTGTATAGTGCCAATCCATGGAGCTCCTATTAATAATATATGAGACTTCTACCAGCTTGTAAAATAGTAAGGTACCTACCTCATAGGCATTAATTGATCATCAGATGAGAAGACAGATGTGATATACTAAGTAAGGCAAGCCAACTACTAAGTATTGGGCCTAATCATTCCACGATTTCCAACCTCTTTTGAGCCGTCAGATACCGATTTTGAAGGCAAAATCTGGTCATGGTAGTCTACATACATGGTGCTTTAATTTATGATATTTATTATCAGTAGTCATACCTACCTAATGGCGATGTGATAGAAGAACTTAGTAGAGCCACGGCATAATATATCTATTGTATCATTCATATTAAAGGTCAACGTCTCACTATGCACTATCTTATAGACTAAGTAGCAGCTAGTACCTGACTCTTGAATTTGGGTATGATAGGCTACGATACAAATAGATAAGTTCTTTGATTTCAGGGGAAGGAATTATTAAGTGTCAATGTCGATCAAGCAACCTTCGACACTCTTCTCACTGTTGCTGCTACTCGAACGACTCACATGGAATCTTACAATTGGAAGACACAGCCAAAGTATCATAGTTTTGCAACTTAAGTAGTTACCAATGCCAAAATAGGCTACAGTCTAAGTAACATATATCCAGACACATCAGTAAATTGAAATGGGGAGCACCTGTGAGCAAGGGAATTCGTGGATTAATTGGAACCATTAATCGACTTCAGTGAAACGCATGACGCTACTGCACCTATCGACGACGATGAGGCTCTCGATGTCCAGAGGAGTAGTGGACATCGTGCCTCCGGTGTCCATCACTGGGCTCATTCCGATTACGTTGTTGTCCATGAAGATCCCTAGAATCCTCGTATGGGTTGTCCGGTTGCCGTCGAAATCTGTGTGCATTCTGCCGTCTCAGAATGGCGACATGCTCCTTAAATCCTGTCCAAAAACCCCTGAGCGCTTCATGAGACTTCCGGAGATCTTCATAAGACTGCCAGCTGTCTCCACAAGCTTGACACGGGGAAATTCTGCGATCATATTCCTGGAGAGCGCTGTCCTTCTTTTGGAGCTCTGTATGTAAAGCTATGAGTCTTTCTTCCCAACTCTCGAGTTCTTCTAAGTCCTCATTAAAATCGGACATTTCCTCTTTAAGTTCGATCTCTGCCTCCCTGGCCGTCCTCTGGCGTTTCTCACATTCAGATACCACCTTTGCTCGGTGAATCTTGAGGTTTTCCAGGTGTTTCATTTTCTCATTGACTCGGGTCTCTCTCCTGTTCGCCACAGATTGTACTTCTTGGAGCTTTTCGTAGTATTCGGCGATTTTGGCTTCATAGGCGTACCGTTCAGTGGCTGTTTCCTCTGCCTCACCCCCTGTGGTGCGGTCTCGATATTTGGGGCCGTAGGTCGAAGCCCGTTCGCGCCCCCTGCGAGAAGAAGCCATCTTGTGGTGGATGTAACACAAACAGTTGGTGAAGAGTGGTCCAAAGAGGGGTGAAGGAATTAGAGGGAGCCTTTTGCTCCTTGAACTTCGTCTCTTAGATACCTTTAGGAAATAGTGACCAGAATAGTGAATAGAGAACTTAGGAATCGACTGTTTCGATTATCACTAGCTAGAAGACAAGTAGGGAAGGAAAAGTCGTCTTTATATAAATTAAAAATCGAAACCAATTCCATCATCATCTATTGTTTGAAGAAAAATGTCGCGAACTTCCCATACAGGTCACGGAATATCGCTTTTTTCTCACAATAATGTTGAAATTAAATTGGAACTTCAATACTTTAAGACTCCCCCCTTTTTCTGGATCCTTGGATTTCGGCAAATCGGATCTCAAAACTTTACTCCTCATACCAGCCGTCTCCTTCATAGGGAGGGAAGATCCGGCTATCGAAGAAAGCCCATTCATCATTCAAGAATGCAATTATGTTTCTCCGTGGGTAATCTGCGAACTTGAGATATGATAATAATAGTAGTAGGCAGTACACACTCTCACAGCCAGTCCTGCGGGGTTTTCCCTTCCAATGTCTGTGACAGACCGGTATTTGAATGAACTAATAGTATTTTTAACCATATTGTCTGTATCCACCCTTTCGGCAATGACAGAACAGACACCCGCTCGGATAGGCTTTGTCCTGTATATTTGGGGGAAGAGCCCTCCCAGAGGACCCTTTCAGTTGCGGGCGCTTCCACGATACCTTTTTTCTGTCAAAGAAAGTCCGACTCTCTTTGTTTGTCCCGTAATCTTAAATTACATCCCACATAAAATCTCGTATGACACCGTAATATTAAATACTGATTGCCTCAACGCACGCATTTTGCGGGAGTTCCTCCCCACTCTCCGACTCTTCCTCATCTTGATCCAAGGTTTCAACTACTGTTAGACCATTTGCTGCAATTGAGATCCTCATTGAAACGCTGCATATTGATATCGAGTGTCTGAAGACTTGCAATCATGAGGTCTCGTGCCACAAATAGTGGGATAGAAAGAAGGGGAAAACTAACTCTCTCAGGTACATCCAGATAGCGAGTCACATTCCTCGCACCCTTCTCGCAGTCTCGTCTTGTGCAAGTCTGTTTGGACACACATTTGCAGCGCGCCTTTCGAAGATGGCAGTTGTCGCACATACGTTTTGGGGTGCAGCTGCCAATATGATTTTTTCGCTTTACAGGATTCGCGCCTCAACCTTTTGACGCAACCTTTGCATTTGAGCGGGTTCTGTGGCAACCTTCTTTACCACACTTTTTTTTCCCGCATTCAAGAACCATGCCATTGCTCGGCCACAGTTTGTGCTCTTCTAGCACTTTTTTTGGATGCCTTTGGGGACGTGTGTAACAACTCCTGGCGAAGAACATTTCTTGAACCATCGGAATACCAGCCGTTACGAAACAGACATTGACCTCCACCTTCACCTTTGTTCATATCTTTAGCAACAAGGGCGTCATCGGCATAGACTGAATGACTAGTGACATTGTCAAAAAGGAAGAGGAATTGATACAAAATTGAAATAACTAGAGTAGCTAGTTCTCTGCGCGACATGTAGCCTCACGCGTCACACGCATGTAATTTTTGTATTATTACTTCGATACATGGTATTACGAATATTACAATACGGATTAATAAGCGCTGAGATGGCCGGAAGTCATGAGACAAAAAGTCACATGACCCATGAACCACAAAATATCACTGTTTTCACCCCCCATGGATAGCTCTCACGCTATCATGCTTACCAAAAGCAAAAACCTCAAGGCGCAAGCATTCTAGTGAGGTGCTTCGTTTAGTATTTGAATTGCATGATCAAGAGTTTTCTGCCTCTCAAGTTGCTGCTACACTAGACCTCCCCCGCAGCACTGTATATCACCTTGAAAGCTGCGAAAAACAGCAGGAACGTATCAAAAAGCCCTCAAAACGGCCAGGGCGAAAGTCCAAGCTCACTAGAAGAGGGGAATGCACTTCACTTCTTCACATGAACACCAATCCCCAAGATACGTGGGCTGCACTTGCAACATCTAAGTCGGGACAACAGCTTCACCCGACCACTGTGCGGAGGTATCTGAGAAAAAATGAGCTCTACGCGTTTAAACCTCGACGGAAGCCACTGTGACGAGGCTCACTTCTACTATTACTATTCTATTAAATAAGAAGAGATAGATAGAAAAAGGTGCGATTCACGTAGAAGTCTAGCTATGAGAGGGAAGGGGAAAGAATCTACAAGGGTTTATGGTGTTCATGATGGTTATGAGTGTTGTAGGCCACATGATACAGGGCTAGGGCTTGGTGGTCAGCACCCTCACAGCCACTCCTTAGCGACAAACATAGGCGAGCTCGATTAAAATGGGCCTTAGTTGGAGCATTTACGACTGGCGTTGCGCAGTATTTTCGGATGAGAGCACGTTTGAGCTTGGCCTTCATACCCTGATAACATACGTGAAGGTGAAGCGGAAAAGGGGTGATACTCTTAAGCCGCAGTATCTCATGCCTACCTTCAAGTCTGGACGCACCAGTCGGTGTTTGGGTTGTATTGACTACATCTACAAGCAAACCAGTTATTCTGCCCACGAACACCCACAGTACGATCCATTCCAACGGGCATCCCATGTACCAGCAAGCCATGGAGCAGTATGGGGATGCCATCTGGCAAGATGATGGCGGAAGATACCATACCTCGAAGATGGTTGAAAGTTGGCGAAAATCTATGGGAATGGTGCGTATGGAATGGCCCGCTCAATCCCCCGACCTTAATCCTATCGAGAACATATGGCATCTTGTCAAGATCGCCATATGCAAAAGATGACACAGAATTCATTCGGCGGCTGAACTGGGGGAGATAATCTAGGAAGAGTGGGATGCAATCGACCTTAAGGTGATCCAGAAAATTATCCGCACGATGAGAAATAGATGTTGGGCTATCATCGCTGCAAAGGGGGACATACCAAATACTAGTGACTATATAAATAGAATCCAGAACTACTGCTTGCAAGTTACAGCATATATGAATCGGAGTTATGCCTATTTAAAAGGAGGGGTAGAGCGGGGCATCGCCAAGAACATAGTACGAGTATCTTTATTCTATCTAACAGTAATCGAGGGGTCTGTGGGCCGCATTAAAGGCACGCTATTTAGGTCCACTTAGTCCATCGCAAAGCAATAGCCAGCCTTGATGCTTTCAAAGGCGGCTCTATCGAGGAGGCCTCACTACAAGGTATGCGCAAAGTGTGCCAGGCAGTTGTTCTCCCCCAAACGCTACAAATATTGTTCTATAGCCTGGTTCAACCCTCAGGACCCAAGTATCCGATTCCCAACGACGGAAAACAATCAAATATATGGGCGGTTCAGCGCCGTCTAGAAATAGGCCGCTGTGACAACGTAGAACTAAATGATAATGTATTGATTCATATATGGTGATCTGCTATACACAAGAATACTAAGATAAGAGAGAAAAGAAAGGAAAGAAAGGAAAGAAAGGAAAAGAAATGGGGGAACCCCGCACATAAGTAGGTTAGGTGAAGTACTCATAACTGATATTACAGCCGTCATACTCATGAAGTGGAGCATTCAGGGGCACCGCGGCAGCGGTGCTGAATGTGGAACTACCTCTTGTTCCTGTCAAGCTGCAATTCCAACAACATACAGAAGAAACCATGATACGAATTGCCTCCGGCCCCCTTTTGCTACTCCAAGTGTAGTGGGATGACCCCGGAGAGGCAGGCAAAAAATCGTACTAGGGGGGTTGGGCCCCATGGAAGGGGAACAACTGCCTGCCAAGGAGAATGGGCAGTGGGAGCAACGCAAGAGGTTTATCGAGCCGCTGTGGGCTCCCAGGTCGAACGTTTATATTGGAAGCTGTGAACGAGCACATGGCTATAGCAGTAGCACCAGGCTTGGGCATAACCAAGCTGGACAGTCGGCAGCTCATGCATGCGCTCAATTTGCCCACGTTTCCTTTCTACACCATTGTTCATAGAGCCTATTTTTACCGAAGCAGGCTCTGAAATTGTGACAGCCTTGAGTGTGTGTATCACACAAAAGAGACTCGAGAGTTAAATGTCCTTATCGGATCGGATGATGGGCGTGTTTGTATCGAACGTTGGGCCGTTCCCGCGGACTGTCCCGAGCGTGGTTCCCTACGTAGTATCTAGCCGAATACAACTATCTAGCCGTGCTATTCGCAGGTACGACGAGCTATCTTAACGAAACTGACTTCGACTCGGGAAACCCAGACACTAAGCCCCTAGAAGCCAAGGCATTAATTCCAGATTTAGAAATTTGTTGGGGTTCGGTACCGATTCGTTGACCTAATGGAGATCATGTTAAAATTGATGGAACATATTCTCTCTCTCCTGTGGTGTAGCATAACTTTACAACTTTGGCATTTTAGTCAAAGATATAAATATTTAAGGGTGTATACAAAGAGTCTACACACCAGATGATGGACGCATACGGCAGTATCTTTGTCTTATGATACATTGCGGTTTCATGTTGTCTTTCATTATGTTATGGAGTTATGGACACAATGAAGGAAAATTGGATTAATGAACGAATCATGTCCAAAGCAGTGTTTCACACGAGGGAAATGCCCATCAGCGCATGTCTGCGCTGAGGGATAGATTTGGTGGTATGAGACGGCAACGTTACCATAAGCCGAGTGGATTATTATCGTTTTTGAGAAGAAAAAGGAGCCACAGTGTGTGCGTGAGGTGAGTCGTGCGACGTACCCTTTATGATTCATATATGGATTCATTTCCCTGCTGATATTACAGCTGCAGCTCTCGAGAGGTTCCAAGGATGACCACATCGGCTCCCAACATCCCTTGGA